>WOGZ01000583.1:0-13632 GCA_009733775.1 Alectoria sarmentosa
ATTTTATTATAATTGCGTTATTAATCGATTTATTAAAAAATAATAAAAACGATAAAAAGTTTAAATCTTTTATATAATTCGAAAACGTTGAAAAAGCGTTTTTATAATTGAAATACATTTTTTCGAAAACGTTATTTTTACGTTATTATAATTCGAAAAAGAAATTGCGTATAAAAATTAATATTTTCAATTTTAATTTTAAGATTATTTTTATAAAAACGAAAGTATTTAAAGCGATTTAATAAAGCTCGTTTAAGTCGTTTATTAAATTATATGTTACGCAATTTAAGTGCGTTTTTAATATATTTAATAAAAGTTTTAAATATTTATAATTCTCTTTTTTTTTTTTTTTTTTTAATTATTAATTCATTTAATAATTTATCGATTGAAATTCGTTATTATATTTATAACCTTCGTGATTATTTAATTATTACGCAATTTCATTAAAAAAAGATTTTATTATTTTATAATTTTAATAATTTCATTTGCACGAAATTGCTTAATTAATTATAATAAATAATTCACGAATCGATTTTATTAATTTATAAAACAAAAACGTTTTATTACGAATTATCGATGACGTTTTTAATCAAATAAACGATTTTCGTTAAAATACGTTTGCTTTATAATTAAACAATCATAATGTTAACTTTAATATTAATGCGAATTTTAATAACATTATTAATGAAAACGATGATTATTAAAATATCGTATTTGATAATTTTTTATTAATTAATAAAGATCTTCGTCTTGTAAACTTAATTTAAATTTAACGTTTTTAATTTTTAAAATTTAATGTTAAAAAACATTTAATTATCGAAAAATTTAAATTAATCGAAATGTAAAATGTATAAAAACATCGTCGTAAATATTATAATAATCATTATCGCGAATTAAACCGCAAAAAAATAAATGTTATTAAAATGTTTAATACGTAACATTTTAATAATTATAGTTCGATGATTATATTTTTTTAAAATTACGAAGATTATATCGTTTCGATATCTCGCATCGATTTTCGAATAAATAAAAAAAAAATTCATTGATTTTTTATTTTTTTAATCGATATTAAAAAGCAGATTTAAAAAAATGTATAAAATGTTATATTGCGTGATATCGACGAACTTATTTAAAACGAATATAAAAAATAATGTTTAAATTAAATTCGCAATTCAATTATTAAATTTTATAATATCAATTATTAATTAATTAAAATTGTTATAAAAAACGATTAATCGATCGCAAATTTTAATTATTATTTTATTATATTATAATTATAACGAGATCATTATATAATCGATACGAAACGCATAAAAAATTTATAAAATAAAACGATAAAAAAAAATTCGTTAAAACTAATAAAGAACGCAATTTAATTTATTATTTATATTACATTATTATAATAATATTAAGATATCGAATAAAAATTGCGAAAATTAAAAAAATTATTTATTTTAAATAAAATTTATTTTAATAATAAAATAAATTATTAAAACAATAATAATTAATATGCGAAGTTTTAAAAATAACATATTAAAAATTAAAAGAATTAAAAAAAGAGTTGGTTTTTTCCGATATCGTAAAATCGAAAACTTATATAAAATAAATTCGAAAATAACGATTTTAAAATCAAATAAAGATTTTTTTTTGTTGAAATTGAGTGTTAAAATTGTTAACAAAAAAGACATTTTAAGAATTTATTTAATTGTTTAAATTATGTTATGAATAACGAGACACGCAATCGAATTTTTAATAAAAAAAAAACAAAATTTGATATTTATCGTTATAGTATTAAACACATTATTTATTAAACGACGATCTCGCTTTTTAATATTAAAAAATGAAATTATTATATTAAATAATAAGCGTGAAATGATTGTTTTAATAAATATTAATAATATAAAAGTTTTCATATCGCAATCTTTTATTAAAAAGATATAAATTTTTAAATTTGAATACGTGTTAATAATAATACGTGTTATTAATAATTATCGCATATTTTCATATAAAATATATAATTTGATATTTAATTTCGCAAATAATCGAAATAAAAAGTAAAAGTAAATTTTGAAAACGTATATCGTAAATATGCGAGAATATAACCTTATTTTTAATTTCTCTTAAATTTATAATATCGATTTTGATATTTATTAACGCGAACAATTTTAAATTTATCGCGATTTTTTTATAAATAATGAAAAGTAAATAAATATCGCAATAATAAATGTGAATTTATTTATGTCGTTAATCAATATAATAATTACACATAATATAAAATAAATATATATCGTATTTTCATATCAGATTTTATTTAAAAACAATGAAAATAATTGCGATGAGATTATGCGATATGATGTTACGCAATTAAACGATTTTAACGTGTTTGAATAATTTGAGAGTTTATTAAAAGTCTTTTTAAAAGAATTGTTTGATAATTTCAATACGCACGATCAAATTAAACATTTTATAAACTTATAATTTAATAAGTTATTTAAAAATGATTCGATTTATAATATATCGTATAATGAATTCGTAATAATAAAGAATTATTTAGATAATACGTTTGAAAAAAAAAAATTCGATTTTCAATTAATTAAATTGACTCGTTAATGTTATTTATTAAAAAAATAAATAATTCGTTGCGATTATATATCGATTATAAAGAATTTAATAAAATAATTATTTATTATCGTTGTTTTCAAAAACTTTAAAAAGATTCGCATATACGAAATATTTTATCAAAATTAATATTTATAATGCGTATTATAAAATATAAATTTAAAAGAATAATAAGTGAAAAATCGTTTTTCGAATTCGTTATAATTAGTTCGAATATTAAATAATGTTTTTTAATCTCGTAAATGTTTTCGTAGTTTTTTAAATATACGTAAATAAAGTATTTAAATCGTATATCGACGTTTTTTGCGTAATATATTTAAATAATGAGTTAATTTATTTTGAAATAAAAGATTTATATTAAAAACACGTGTGAATGATATTACGCGCGTTATTAGAATATCGATTTTATGCGAAATTATCGAAATGCATTTTTAATCGCAGCGAAGTTATTTTTTTGAAATTTATTATGAATTAATATAACATTTAAATGAAATTAATGCGCATTAAAATCATTATTGAATGATTAAAATTAGAATTTATTAAAAATATATTGATTTTTTTGAAGTTCGCAAACTTTTATTATCAATTCGTAAAAAAAAATTCGTAAATAATTACGTTTTTGATTAATATCACGCGTGAAATAAAAAAAAACGAAATTAAATTATTTTTTATATTTATTAAAAAAAAATACGAAATTTTTAAAACTTTTAAATAAATGTTTATTATAACATTTATTTTAAAATATTATAATTGAAAAACATCGTTTATTATGAAAATTAATATTTTTAAAATAAATATAAATGATATATTTAATTAATTAATTAAAAACGAATAATGATATTTTATTACGTTTTTTAATTATAAATTTAAAGAAATTAAACTTTATTAAAATATTTATAATAAGAAATTATATGCGATTATCTTAAATTTTAAAAATTAAAAACATTATTTGTAAAAAAGTAAACATTTTATTCGTATAATTTTAAATTATAATAATTTGCGTTATTTTATAATAACAAAAAAGTTTAATGCGAAATAAATTCGTTGAATTGAAAAATTAATTACGTTTAACTTTATAATTAAATATTATAAAAATAAATTCAATTTTATAAATGCGTTATTAAAAAGATTTAATATTATTAAATTAAATAATAACGAAAATAATAATAATATTTTTATTTTTATTTTATAAAATAAACTTCGTAATCAAAAATATCAATTTAATTTATAAAAACGTAATGATGTATTTATTATAATTAAATTCGTAACATTAACGAATCAATTGAATAATATTATGATTATAAATATTTGAATTATAAATTTGAATAAAAAAATGTTCGATAAATAAATACGCATTTTAAACGTTGCGATGTCGTTTTAATTTTTAATTTATCAAATTTTAAAATTAAAAAGATTTTATTTGAAATTGCGAGAATCGATAATTATATAATTATTTAAATTATAACGTAAAAACGTTTTCGTTACGAATAAAGAATAACGTTAAAAATACGTTATTAAATAAAATGAACTTTCGAAATAAAAAATTAATGAAAATGAATTATTACGTTGTAATTTTATAATTTATATTTTTAACGATTTTGTTACGAAAAAAGAAATTTTTCGTATAAATTATAATAATTTTAATATTAAACATTTTTCTCGCAGACGCATTAAGAAAGATATCAAATTTAAATATTATTGAATAAATATAATAAATGATATAATAAATTATATTCGTATTTGTTTCGATGATTAAAAAATGCGAATTTATTATTATAAATCTTATAACGAATTAATATCAATATTATCAAATAACGTGAATTTATTTTACATTATAATATTGAATTTCATTATAAATTTATCATTTATAAAAAATATATATATTGATAAAATTTATAATTTTATTTTGATTTTGATAAATAAATTAATAAAATATATAACGTATATAATAATCACAAAAGATTTGAAAATTAATAAACTTATTAATATCATATAATGAGAGTTCGTATCGTTATAAAATATAATGCGAAACTTGATTTTAAATCGAGGTTTATTATTTATAAATAAGTTTTAAATAACATTATATTAATATTTAAATATTAAATAAAAATTTAACATCGCGTTTTATTTTTAAATAAATGATTAAATTAAAAAATAAAATAAATTTTTTAAATATTATTTACGAGTTTATTATAATTATAAGTAAAACAATTAATTTAAGATTTTATTAATAATTACGTTCGCATATAATAACAATATACACATAAATATTAATAAAATCTTATAAAAATTATTAATAAAATACATAATAAATTTAAAAAATGTTTTTAAAAATAAAATTTTAAGAAAAAAAGCATCGTTTATTATAAAACGAGTAAAATAATTACGAAATATAAAATCGTATTTAAAAGAATTATAAAAACGAATATTAAAGTAGTAAATAAAATATTATAATAATTATTATTATGTTATAATCTTTTAAAAAAAAATTATTGCGAAATTTGAATATACGCATTTTACGATCAAAAAAAATTCGATTATAAATAATTTAAATTTTTCAAAATGTTAAAAAAGATAAACACGTAAATTTATAACTTAAATCTTTTTATTAAATGTAAAAAAATTTATTTTATATTTTATATATCGTTATTAAAATCTTAATATTCGCGTAATAATAATTTAAAATTATAAACAATTTTGATTAATAATAAAGAGAAATGAGAAATTAATAAAATGTTAAATAAAAAAATTCGCAATAATGAAATTAAATATCTCATTAATTGAAAAAACTTTTCATTTTATGAAATTTTATAAAAATTAATAAAGTATTTTAAAAATATTAAAAGCGTAATTAAAAGTTTTAAATAAATAAAAAAATTATGTAAATCAATATTTAAAATGAAATAAAGGGCGTAATCGTTATAAAGAATTAAAAAACGAGATAAATTATAAAAAAAGTAATAATAAAGAGTTTATAAATAAATCTTTAATTAAGAGATTCAATAAAAACGATTAAAAAAAGTTCGAAGATTTATATACGCACATATACGTATATTTTAATATATCGAAGCGTCTCGCATCACGAAGAAAATAATGATTTTAAAAATCGCAAATATAAATATGATTGTTTAATATTAATTTATATACTCTTTTATATTAAAAAACAATTTTTTATTAATAAAAATCGTTAAAAAACGACGAAAAACAATAACGAAAGTAATAATAATAACAATAACAATAAAAAAAAAATGACGACACGCACAATAATTACTTTTATTAACAAAAATTTCGCACATATTAATTAAGATTATTTCATTTTTTTAAACGCGTAAGGCGTCGCGAATATCGTTATCAACGACGATAATAATAAGCATAATAATTTGATAAATGAAAATGAAAAAATCGATCACGTAGAGATGACTTTCGCGAAAATATCGATCGCATTTAAATTAACGCGTGTTAATTCGCGATTCGATGTAAATCGCGCGAGAATCATTCGCGAAAATACGTATATAATGAAGATAAATGAGAATTTAATACGCGTTAACGTAATCTTTTAAACATTTATTAATTTTTTTCAATTAATGTATCTTAAATGATGAAAAGAAAAAAAGTAAAAGAAAAAACGATAACAATAAAAATAATTGTTGATTTCATTAATTAAACACTTTTTTATAATAAATGCGAAGGTTTATAAACGAGAATAATCGAGATCGTTATAATAATAATAATTATCAATCTTATTAATTAAACATTTTTTAAAACAATTTTTTATATTTATAAATAAAAGAGAAAAAAAGAGTAATAATAAAAACGATAATAAAAATAAAAATAATAACAAAAATAATAATGACGACGATAATCATTATATTTGTAAGTCAAAAGTCTTCACATTATTAATCTTTAATTTATAAAAAAATCGACTTTTAAAATCACGACGACGACGAAAAATGATTAAATTTATTATCAACATTATTAATATGCTTTTTACGAATTTCATTAACTTTTATAATTAATTAAACAAATTTAAATGTTTTTTAAAATGTTTATTATAAAATGAAATTAATTAAATTAAATGATTATAATCTCGTTTAATTATTATTTTAATTAATATATACGTTTCGTTATTGTAATAATATATAATTTATTAATATATTATTACGATAATAAGAAAATATAAATAAAATAATAAATGTGAAAAAAAATATAACATTTATTAATAATAATGTTAATGTTAATATTGATGTTATTATTATTTAAAAATTAAAATGAAAATAAAACTTTGAATTTATTAACGCGATTTTCAAATGATAATAATAATAAAATTATAATAATTAATAATAATAATCGTATCTCGCAATAACGATAATAATATATTATAACACAATTATAAAATGTTCGCGTTTTATTAATCAAGATAATAATGTTCACAATTGCGTTATCACGATTTTAATATATAAATATATTAACATATTTATAAAAATTTATGATGAACAATTTACGTATATTAAAATAATGGACGTTAATTTAAATTACGTTTAATTAATAATAAATAACATAAATGAATATGAGAAACTCGTAAACATTTAATTATAATACGTAATTATATCAAAATTTAAAAATTGAATTTTTTAAAAATGAAAATAATTTTAAAAATGAAAATATTTAAAGCGATTTAATAAAACTCGCTTGAATCGCTTATTAAATTGCGTATTATATAATAAAGATGCGTTTTTAATATATTTAATAAATTTTTTAAATATTCGTAATTTTCTTTTCTTCTTTTTTCTTCTTTAATTATTAATTCATTTAATAATTTATCGATTAAAATTCGTTATTACGTTTATAAATTTCGTGATTGTTTAATTATTACGTAATTTTATTAAAAAGAAATCTTGCTATCTCACAGTATTTATTTAATAAAATAAATATAAACATTAACGTTTCGTTATTTATCGATCTCGAAAAATGATTTTTATTAAATAAAATTATGAAATTTATAATTAAAAATTGTTTATTATCGTAATAATAACAAAATAATAATAATATTATTTAAAAAGCAATATTTATTACATCGAAATATAAATCGATTATAATAATCTTAAAAGGTTTTTTAATTAAAAAGATTTTAATTTTAAACAAATTCGATAAGTTTTACAAATAATCGTTTACGATTTTGAGATTTTTTATCGAATTGGAAAATTGAATTTTGTTAATACGTTATCGCGGCGTTTTGATTATAAAAAAACATTATTATTAAATATTAAATTATTATCGACATTTTAAAATAAATTTGCGCTTTAAATTAATGAGAAGTTATTTTAAAAACATAAAAAAAAAAAAATTATAATGACGTTTACATTTTAAATTATAAATGTTTAAATAATTATTTTAAAAAGAGAAATTAAAGTCGCATTTGAAATTGCGTATAAGAAATCGTATCGATTAATGAAAAAATTAATTCGAGAATTGTAATTTTATAATAATTAAATACGTTTATTTTATATTAATTCCGATATATTATCGAAATAACGTTAAAAAAATAATAAAAAATGAGTTTTTAATTTTAAAAGATTATTATAATATAATAATCGTTTTTATATTTTTAAAAATAATGTTATTAAAAAAGAATTCATTAATCATTATTATAATAATTTATTATTTAAACATTTTAACGTTGCGAAAACGCATAAACTTTTTATTCGAAAATATTATTAAAACGAATTTTTAAAAAAGATTATAAAATATATAAAATTTTATAATATATATTAACGAACGAAATCGTCGCGACATTAATTATATAATAAATTTAATTCGCTTTTCGTTATTATAAAGTTATAAAAAAAACTTTTTATAAATTTCGTTATAAGTTTATTATTAAGTAAGTTTAAAAACGTTATATATAACGTTATTTTAATAATAATAAATCGATTTATAAAAATAATTAAATATTTATTTATGAAAATCACGATCGATATCGTTACGCTAACGAAAATGTTTTATAATAAAATAATATATCGTTATAATATATTAAACGATATCGTTAACGATCGAGACTTTATATTTATTAATAACTTTTAATTAATCGTTTATTTTCATTTTAAAATCAAATAACGTTTAAATATCGTTTTTTATTTATAAATCGATAAATAAATTAAACGACAAAATTAATGTTAAAACATTTTTTACGTATATTTATTAATGATAAATAAACGAATTAAGTTAAACTATTATTAATAATAAAATTTATATATATAAATGATTAACATTTTTTATCAAAATAACATTATTTTTTTTAATGTATAATTATTATCTTGAAATTCGATGAAAAATCGAAAACGATTTCGTTAAAAAAAAGATATTCGTTATAAATAATAAAATAAAAAGATTATAAACATTATAAAATGAAATTACGAATCGCCTTTAAAGCGTTATAATAATTTAAATTAAATAATATAATAAATCGCATTAATTTTAAAATTATGAAATAAGCGATTTAATAATGTTAATAATTTAAAATTTCAAATAAAACGTTTAAATAAAAAGTTATTTCATAAATTCGTAAGATTTTTTCGAATCACGAATAAAATAAACGCGTAAACGTATCGATTGCTATTATCTTTTTTTCTATAATTTATAATATTTTTTATATATCGTTATTTAAATTTTATCATCATCGCGAATGCGCGAAAAAAATGAATGTTTCATTTATATAAATTTTTAATTTTATCGATGACGATAAAATGTGAAAGATTAAAAAAATATCGATAAAATAAAAAATAAAAAAGACGTTTAATATAAAATTAAATAAATTGATTGAAACAATAAATATAATTGATAAATATTAAACGAAAATATTTTAAATGCTAACGATTTAATTAATGTTCTTAATAAATAATCGAGTAATAAACGAGAATAATAAAATAAAAAACTCGATTTTAAAGAGTTTAATTAATTATATAAAACATTATCGCGTAATAAATTAAAATAACGTTATAAAATTTAAATGCTTATCGAAAATTGTGATATTTAAAAACGATATTTTTATTACGAGCGCGTTTTTAAATTTTTATTATAATGAACTTATATATTAAAAAATAATATTATTATTTATTATTTAAATTATAAAATGCTATAACGAAAATGTGTTATATTAAAATATATTTTATTATTATAAATATAATTCTTAAAAATTTTTTTTAGAGATATTATTGAAAAAGTTATTTTGAATTTTTTATGTTAATGTTATCGTAAAAATGAATCGTTATTTAATTTTGTTACGTTTTTTCGATATTGTAAATCTCGCGATCGAATATTAAATTGAAAACGAATTTTTTAAAAAAGTCGATGATATAACGTTATCATTATTTATAAAATCATTTATTGAAATAATATTCGATTTTAAATTCTTCGAAAAAGATTTATCGTTATTCGTTAATTTTTTTTCGAATTTATATAAATTATTAAACTTTTATTTTTAAAGCGTGTTTATATTCTTTAATTCGTTAATATATTCATTTATCGCGTCGAACTCACGTTATAAATTAACAATAAAAATAAAAATAATCGAAATTATCGTTATCGTGCGCTCTTATTATTTGCGTTATTGAATAATTTTCTTATCGATGTGCGTTTATGCGGGAGTAAAATCAAATATTAAATTATAACGTTATATACGTCGTAAATTCTTTCGGATTTTATTTAAATAAATAAATCAAAGTTCAACGCAATAATCGATGTTACGCTTATTTATTTTATATTTAATATAAAAATTTTTTTTATCGCGAATATATAAATCGTTTTTTTTATAAAAATAAGTTTTATATAATAAATCGATTATTATAAATTATTAACGATGTCGATTATTAAACGATGATAAAATGAAATAATTGATAATTAATAATTGCGATTATTGAGCGATAATGAATTTATTATTAATAATGTTAATAATAATAATAATATTATTATTGTTAATGTTAATATTATTATTTTATTATATAAAATATTTATAAAACGTGTTAACGAAATTATTAAACGTAAATAACGAAATTGCGATATTTATAATAATCTTGAATTTATGTTATAACGAAAAGATTATATACGAAATTAATTATAATGTTATCATTATCGCATAATTAAATCAAACATTCACGAATAAAATAAAAAAAATTGTAAAAAAAAAAACAAAAAAAAATTAAACTTTTATATATAATTTAACGTCGCGATGCGACAACGAGCGAATATTAAATAATAACGCGCGCCTTAATAATGTTAACGAATGTATGTTATTATTGTGATGTTTACAAAATACGTCGCCTCTCAATTTTGTTATTGTTTTTTAATATTAAAAAAACGAAATCGTTAAATTTAAAACATCGTTATTAAAGATTAAATAAACGAATGTATATAATAAAGAAAGATTTTTATCGATTACGTCGTTTTATTAAAAATGTTTATAATTTAACATTTTAAAAAAATGTTATAAAATTAATAATATAACATAATTGTTATTATTATTTAACGCTGAAAAATTGTTTTATTACGAATTATAATGTTGCGTTATAAAAATAATGATTTTATAATAACTCTTTTCTCTTATTTTCTTTATAAGATTTAAAAGTTTTTTAATAAACATTATATAAAATTCTTTTTTTAATACAAATATTTAAAAATTAAAGTTTAAAGAAAAAGATAATTATTAAATCGAATAATCGTATACGTTTTATATAAAATATGCGTTATCGTGATATTATCTTTTATAAAATTTTATGAAAATTAAAAAATTCAAATTCACTTAAATTGATTTCGCAATTATCTCGCTGATAAAAATATTTAATAAATATATATTTATTTAATACGCCTTAAGGTTTTCTTTTAATTCTTAAAAATTAGTTTTATCACACAATTTAATCATTGAACTCAATAATAATATTACGTTTTTTATATATATTTATTTATTTACGTTTGCTTAATAACGTAAATAATACGTTTTATATAATGCGACGAACTTGATAAAGTCTCGCATAAATCGATAATAATAATTAATAAATTTTAAAAATTGACGAACTTCGTGCATTATTATTAATATTAATTAATTTTTAATAATATTAATCTTTATCGTAATAAATTTAACATAATTTATCTTAAACTCGTATTTATAAAATTCGATTATTTCGATTTCAATATTACATTTTTTTGATTTCGCATAAATTTCGATTTTTTATAACTTTTAAAAAATTATTCTTAAATGTTCAATATATTTTCTCAAATTGTTCGAGAAAATTAATATATTATTTAAATATACGATTATAAACTTATTTAAATACGATTTAAAAATGTTATTTATTAATATATATAAAGAAATGAAGTAAAATTAAGTTAAAATATCTTAAATTTATATATATAATTAATTAAAAAATTAAATTAGTTTTCTTTTTCGAATAATTCTTGAATAGCGGCTTTAAATCTTTCGAGCGCTTTTATTAAAAATTTATATATAAAAATCTTACATCTTTTGCTTTTTACTCTTTTATAAATATAATAAATTAAGGCTCATAAATTAAATTCATGATACTCAAGGCAAATGAAGGCGAAACGAATTTAAAAAACGTCGATCAAGCGAACTCTGCTTGCTTTTTTATACGTATATAATTTACTTTTATTGTTATATAAAAAGCATTTACTTAATAATCTTATTTCTAATACATTTAATCGAATAATTCGATTATCTCTTTAATAAATCGTTTAAAATCATAATAAATAAATCGACTTTATTAATAATTCGATTTAAAATTATATATAATTAATTATAAGCGAAAACCTTCAATTATAAACATAAGTCGACTTATTATAAAAATTAATTTTGCGATTTATTAATCGTTATATTAAAGATTAAACGAATTAAATATTAAATGCGTTGAAAGAAAATATATAAATTATTCGAATCGAGCGAAATAAGAAATATGCGTGATATATAATAACGTTTATTATTATATTCGTTTTTAAAAACGTGATAATCGAATATTTTAAATTTAAGATATTTAACTTATAAACGTGTTTCATTATATAAATTTTATTATTATTATAAATTTTTTAACAACATTATCACACAATTTTTTTTCAACTTCAAATAATAAGATGATAAAAAAATTAATTTAAAAATGTTCATTAATTCGATAAATAAAAAAAAGTTATCTTTTTTATCAACGACTTAATCACGATTAACACACATTATTTTAATTTTAAAAAATTTATTAAAAACTTAATTATTGAATCAAACGATGTTTTTATTAAGAATGCAAAAAATCGCTTTAAAAATATAAAAGTCAAATATTCGATATAAACTCAAATCGCGATAAATAACATCAATTAAATTTATAATAATATTATTTAATAATTAATCGATGAATTAATTAACAATTTTTCATTTTTTATGCTTATTAAAATTTCATTATTCACATTTAAAAGATTATTTGCGAATGCTTTTATATTAACACGATTTTATTCAATTAAATTTAAATTACGAAGTTTTATATTTTTCGTAAGTTTGAGAATTTAAATGTGATTTTATAAATATAAGATTTTTGAGATAAATATAACAATACGTTTTAATTTAACGCTTTTGATAATTAATAAAATTTGATAAAAATCGTCGCAAAAGCATATAATTATATTATTAAACGATTTAAAATCTTTGCGAATGTTTTGAAATATACGATTAACAATCTCGATATTATAATAATTTTATATCGAAATCTCGTTTTAAAAGATTAACTCAATTATACACAATAATTCGATTAAATCGAATTCATTTATAACATCGTAAAAAAATTAAACAATAACATTTAAAAAGATCTTAAAACGAAAGTAAATGATATAATCTTCTTGAAAAAGAATAAAAGCGATATTTAAAAAAATTATAACAATTATCACCTTGAAAACCCCGCGTATTCTTCATAAAACGATATTTTAAAACATAATCTTATCAATATTCTCATAATCGTTCAAAAAAAA
>WOGZ01000080.1:0-122078 GCA_009733775.1 Alectoria sarmentosa
ACGTTTTCGATTACTTTTTCGAATTTTTTCGACTTTTTCGACTTTCACTCTTTTTATTCGACGTTTAAATCACATAACATCTCGAATGAGGGAAATGAAAAAAATGATTCAAACATTTTGATTTTCGAGTTGCAATGCGATTATGTAAAAATGTTGAAATGTGTTAGCAAGGTTTTCGATAAAAATGAAATTTTTATATCACGAAACGGCCTTTTTCATATGCGGAAACAAAAGAACAAAAGACAAAAAAACAAATTATATCATTAAGTGTGTGATGATTCTTATATTCTTTATATTAAAAAAATTACGTTATATTAAATGTCAAACTGCCTAATAAACAATCATAACAATTGTTTTTCATCGAAAACCTTTCACGTTTTCAAAGGCGATAATGCGCTTGTTAATCGTTTCATTTTATCATATTTTCTTTTAACAAAAACCTTTCTTTTCAGCGATCTTTTCAATCGTAAACGACCTAATATTTTAAAGAAAAGATTAACGTGTTTTAAAACAATTCGTTTTTTCGATTTCAATGAAATCGAAATTGAACGGAGTGAATCTGATGTTTTGAAATAAGATTTATCGATGTTTTCGAATTCGAGAATTTGATTAAAAACATATAATGAAATAAAAAGATTATTTCTTTTCGTCAAAACGTTAAAGGATTTGAAAAGATAAATGCGAGAACATAAACGAAAATGTGTTTTAATGATAAAAGATTCGAAATAATAAAATGGGTTTCGAGAATATTTTGAAAAGTAATACGATGTTCAGGTGTTGAAACATTTTATCAACATATCTTTAAAATTAACATTTATTCAAAATCGATAATTCGGATTTTAATGTCGATTACGATGATTTTAAAATCGATTAATTATTCAAATTCTTTAAAACTTTTAAGATTTTTTTTATAATTTTCATATTCGAATATTCTTTTGATCGTCTCAAAATCTTTTTCGTTAAATTCTCGAATAATTTCATTAATTAATACAATAATCTTTTTCAAGATTTTATATAAAATAAAATTTTTCATTTTCATTTTTTTTCGTTAATTGTCGCGCGTTTTTTTTTATATATTCGAGCGAAGATTTTTTTTCACATCGTATTTTGATTTTTAATTTTTAAATACGAAAATTCATTTAACATTTCGCAAAGTTGAATGTTTTCATTAAACGTGATTTATTATTCTTGAAAATGTTTTATATAAATTCTCGATTAACGATTTTAAAATTTAAAGTTTTTTTTTAAATTTAATTTTCTTATTCTTCGATTTCGAAATAAATTTTTTTAAAATGATTTTTTTAAAAATCGATTTCGAATTTAATGATTTTATTTTCATTTTGATTATAAAATCTTTAATCGCGTTATTGAAGTCGATTGTTTATAACGAAATTGTTATAATTCCTAAAACATTATTTGTTTTTAATTTAATATTTTGTTTTTTTTTCTTTTCATCGACGAAATCTCATTATAATTTGGTTTTGAATTCAATAAATTCGTTTTTCTTTTTCTCGAAATTGTTATTTTTTTTATTATTTTTTATAATCTTTAATAAAAAAATTATATTCGATTCCGATTTAAATTTTTTATTTTTCGAAATTGAATTAAAGACATCGACTTTTTTTTTATTTTTTAAAGATTTAATTATAATATTTAAAAACATTCTTTATAACGTATCTAAACCTTTTATTAAATAAAATGTCGATTTATCAATAATGTTAATGTTCGAAATTCCTGAATTTTCGATCGACGAATCATAATCATTGTTTTGAATCGTGCATTTTTATTTTTAATGAATTATTTGATTTTTATTTAATAACACATTGTTGATAATATAAATAATATTATATTTCAAATTAACGTTCACATCTTCAATGTCAAAGAATTGATAAATTTCAAATGTCATTTAATAAAATCATTTTTTGAAATTATTGAGCGCTTTTAAAACTTTTTCTTTATATAAATAAAAAAAATTCAAATATTTGTGAAAAATTATGAGATACGCGACTTTTCGCTCAATTTTAATCAAATTTAATTTTATAATTTTTATTATTTAAACGTCGAACAAATTTAAATCGATTAATAAAAATAATTTTATATTATTTGCGTTTGCTTTATTCAAAAATCTGTTAATTTTCAACAATAATTCATTATAATAATATTTTAACATTATTAAATTTTTCTTTATTTATCGCTTTAACATTTGCGAGATTATAAATTAAATTTTTTTTATCATTTTCTTCTTTTTTTTATTCCTCGCTCTCTTATTTTTCATTATAATTTTTATCAAAAAATCATTTATATATCCTTTTTCGTAATCAATGTTATATAAAAAAGAAATATCGATTAATAATTTAAAAAGCGAATCGAGACGATTATAAAGATCGTTATGAAAAAAAAATTTAAAATTTTTAATTTTTTCAATGCGTGAAAAAATATGAAATGTGAAAAACGATTTTCGGGTATTGTAATTCAATATCGAAAAAAAAATGTTTTTATATTAAAATTAATTAATAATCGAATCTTTTTATTATTCAAATCTAATTTGATTAATAATAAAAACGATTTTTTTCAAAATAAATTCGTAATTAAAATAATGATTTGAAATGCATTTGATTTAATCTTAAAAAACAATTTTTTAAATAATGAAATTCGTTATTTCTTTTTTAACGAATTATTCATTAATAAAAAACTCTTTTAAATTTATCGCTTTTTGAAATTGCGTTTTCGTAATTTTGAAATATAATATTCATAAATGATATTCGATTAATAAAAAATTTAATTTATTTTATTTACATTTCAATTCAAAATTATTATTTAAATTAATCAAAACGAAGATTGACGAGAAATTGAAATAAATTTCGCATTTTTAATTCAAATTCATAAAATTATAAAATCAAAATATAAATTATATAAAATGTGTTTATCAAGAAAAAAATGAAGTGAATTGCGAAATAAAAAGATATTAATCTTTAAAACAAAATTCTTTCGATTTCGAGCATCATTTAAATAATAATAATATATGTGTTAAACAAATTCTCATAATTGAAAACCTCATTTTTTTATTTATAAAAGTTTAAATTTATAAATTCTTATTATTTTCTTTAACGTTCAATTTAATAAAAAAAGATCAAAATCTTATAATTTCGATATTTCTTTCAACATCTTTTAAAAGATTTTTATCTTTTTTTTTTCGAAATTCTTTTATCGAAATCTTTTCATATTTTCGATCATAATTCTTTATAAATTTCTTCATTTTATTAAGATTTTTTACATCATATTAAACATTATAAATTAATCTTTAATTTTTTCATTTTATCAAATATTATATGATCTTTTCTTTTTAATATGAATCTTTATTTCGCGAATGAATTTCTTATCGATCGATGAGCTTTTTAATTTCATGTTTATTTTTGATCATTGATTCATTCTTATCGATTATCGATTTCTAACCTTCTTTTTTTAATTTTCGATATGAATCTTTTTTTTAATATAAATTCGAGCATGATAATCGAGAAAATTGAATAAATCTTTTAAATCTTCGAAAATTTTAATTCATAAATTAAGTTTTTTCATTGTTTAAGAATTCGAAAAAATCCCGTTTTTTAATTGAATAATTTAACATTTTTCAATTTAAAAAGTTTATATTTATGATCAAGTTTTATATATATCTTATCATTAAATTTCATAATCAAAAATTTATGTTTTTTATCATATTTGATTTTCATTTTCGCGACGACAAAAGCAAAAGAATTAATAATTTTTTAACGATTTTGATTTTTATTATCGATCACATCGATTTACCCCTTGATAACGACGTTATTAACATTTATTTCATTATTTAATTTCATTTCATAAATGATTTCATTGATAATCTTTTCTATTAAGACATTGATTGAATTATTTAAGATTTTCTTTTAAAATAATAAAAAATTTATTTCATGAAATGTCAAAATAATAAATAATATGAAAACATAATGCAATTTTTATAATTTGATTAATTCTTTTAAATTGTTCGTTAATTTATGAATGATAAATTATAAAAATCATTAATTCAATTCTCAAAGCAATGAAAATAACTTTTCAAAAATCGAAAAAAAATTTTAAATCGCGATTCGAAATAATGATTCGCGAAATTCTTTAATTCGCAAATTTTTTTAATAACGTTATCATTTATTTTATTACGTTTTAAATTATCTTTTCGATAACGCTCATTACTCTTTTTAAAAATTTATATATTATATTTATCAAAATGTCGTTTTCGTTTTTCAAAAAAGAGAGAATCAAAATGAAATTTATCATAATCATATAAAAATTTATAAACGAAATTATTATCGATTTCAAAGATTCATAAAACGCGTGTTTAATGATTTGATTTAATTAACATTGCGAATAATGCAATATATATCTCTTAAGTCTTTAAATCAAATATCTCATATAATAATTTTCGACGATTCGTTTATAAGTTTTATGAAAATCGTCGTGATTTTGAAAATCATATGTTAATTCGAACATTTTTTATTTCATGTTTTTAAAAATGCAAAGACATTTTTTAAAATTAAATGAATTGTGATAATAAACGAACTTTTTTCATCACATAAATTAAATGTTTAAAAATTTCATTATTTTCATAAACTTTTCATTTTTCAAAAAACGATTTCTTTTTCATAATAAAAATTTATAAATCTTAAATCATTTTTTATCCTTCTCATACGCTTCTTTAAATTTAAATCAATAATCTTTAAACATTTTCATCGAAATGAAAACATAAATATTAATTTCGTCAAATATGTCGAATTCGTTAATTTCATATTTTTCTTTTCGTTTACGAAAAAGCCTGAAAAAAACATTTAAAATCACGTTTTATTTTTCAAATCTTCATCGCACATCTAAATTGAATTGCGAAACATATTAAAAAATTCATATAAATCGTAAATTCATTCGATTCGAAGACGAAAAGAAAAGTGTAATTTGTTATATAATATTTATGATAACAAAATGATTCATAAAGATGATCATTTTTTTTTCGAATTTTTGATTCAATATATAAAAAATATTCTTTAACATTCATATCAAAATTACGATTTTTAATTTCATAAATCAATATTTCAATTTCGTAGAATTTAAAAGCTTCGATAAAAACATAATAAATTAAATATCGATTTTTAAAAAAAAAGTTTTTTTAAAAATCATCGAAAACGTGATATAGAATTATTTCAAATCTATATTTTTTAAATTTATCAAAATTAACATAAAATTAACGTATCAAATCATGATGATAAAAATAAGTTTTCATAATTAAAATTTTTTAAAAAACCTCAAAAACCTCTTTTTCTTTTTTGATAAGAATTATTTTAATGTTTTTAATATATTTCTTTCGAATTCGATCTCTTTATATAAATAAACGTTTAAAAAATTCAATTTTCAAACATTATAATAACTCGAAGATTTAAACGAAATATCACACATTTTTTCGCAATCAATTCATCATTTTTATATAAATCTTTAAATCTTTTAATGTTTTTGAAAAACACATTTTTTTGATCATGACGACTTTTTTCTTAATAATTATAAATTTAAAATTATTTATTTTTTAATTTAATAAGATAACGAATAAATATCTTAAATAAAAAAATTTGAATTTAAAAATGATTTTCAATTTCGCGAAAAATCGAAAAATCGTTTTTAAGTGCTCGAAATGTTTTTTCATTATTCGCGAAAAGATAATTATATTATCGATATAACATTTTGCGAAATAATGATATTAATATAAAAATTCGTTCACTTTCCTTTATACATAAAGAACAAAATTCTTAAATCTCATTATTACGACATTAAAATGTTTCGATTTATTATAAAATACGATAATGAAACGTTAATGATAATTTTTTTTAATTAAAAACAAATGAAATTATTTATTGCAATCGATCACATTAATGAAATTATATTTTTAAATAAAAGTAACGATGTTTTTTTGAAACGAAATTGAATAATTATTTGAAATAATAATTTTGTTCAATTTTCGAATATTTATAATCATTTTTTTTTTTCGTTTTAAAATCTTTTTTGAGTTAACATAAACGATTTTATAAATCACAAAAATCGAAAAAATAAAAAATATAAGTTTTATTAATCAATTCATCTTCTCTTATAAATACATCTTATTAAATTTTTCATTTATTAACTTTTTGATTTCCGAAATAAATGAATATATTTTATTTTTCAACTTCGTTATCGAGGATTATTAATTTATGATAATAAACATTTACATTTATTCGAATTCGGATAAATCGATCATGTCTTCGATATTTTTTCAAATTTTAAAATTTTCCTTCACAATTCGACACATAATATTTACATATTTCTGTTTATCATAAATCATTATTTCATTTAAAAATTGAGTTTTCAAAAAAAAATCGATTAAAACTTTTTCAAATGTTAATTTCGAATTTAATAAATTCGTGAATTTCACAATTATAGATTTTTTATTTTTAAAGACCTTTATTATCAAAGAATAACTTTTTAAATTAATTTAATAACTTTTTTAAGCTTTATATTTTATGATAATGTTTATTTTTTGATAATGAAAAATCAAAAACGAATATATAAAATCATTTCGAACATTTATAAAATTAAAACTTATGTTCACAAAATGAGAATACACTTTTTTCATTTTTGATTCAAAAATAAAATCTCGATCGAAAAGAGGATCTTTATCGCGCAAAAAAATGTTCACAATTTTCATTATTTTAAATAAAATCATTTGTTTACATTTCGAGCGTATAATTTTCCGAATTCGAACATTATCTCAAATAATAATTTAAATAAAGATAATGACATTTTCGCATTTTATGAAAATTATCTTTTTTTTCGAAATGTTAATGATTACGTCTTTAAAATCGAGAATATTTATGTTAATTAAGAAATTCGTTTTTAAATTATTTATTACGTGAATATCTTTGATAAATTTTACAAAAATTGAAATTTCATCGTTTTTTTTTTCATAAAAAATAAGAAATTGAATTATTTATTAATGAAATGTTTATTAAAATCAATTCTTCGCAAAGTTATTGAAATTTCATATTTATTTAATTTGAATTCGAAAAATAATTTTTTCAAAAAAAGTTTATTAATCATGTTTATAAAACATTTCATATTTAAACATTTAAATTTTGATAACGTTTTCATTATGAGATTTATTAATTTCATAAAATAATGTTATAATCGAAAAGTTATATCGAAAATAAAAGAAAATAATATCGAAAATTCGATTATATATAACAATCTTGAATTTATGATTATAAAAATGATTTCAAATTCTTTTAAAGAATCAAAATCCTTTTGAAAATGCTTTCGAGAATCAAGATTTTTTTAAAAATGTTTTTGAAAATAGGATTTGATCTTGATGTGAGCGTGTAATAAATTGTTTAAAAAAAAGTCTTTTTTATAAATATGACATTAAGGTTGTTTTCTTTTCTTTTCAATAATGACATAATACGTCATAAATACGAATTCAACATTAATTTCGTTATTCTCAAAATTTTTCTTTTTTTTAATAAAAATCTCTTTATTCGCATCGTGGAATTATTTCTCGTTTTTATAATATATATAAAAATCTTGATAATTAATATCTTTATAATAACCCTTAAAATCATAATTCTCGTCAAAAAAATCGTTAAAATATGTTTTTTGAGAAACCTTGAAAGGCGGCATTCTCATAAAATCTTGATTTTCATACGATTTTTGATTTTTATACGACTTTTGATTTTTCTCATATGATCTTTATTAATAAAAAGACCAATTATTATAATTCGCGTAATTGTTTTTATAATTTTAACGATAATTGTTCGATTAAGCATTTTTTATTGTAATTATTAATGATTATTTTAAAGCGAATAAGGCGTTTTTTAATTGTATAAACGATGATATAAGTTTTAATGCTTGCGCTTATATAATTTGAAAAAAAGAAATTTAATTCGATTATAAATAAGTTTTTATTTATTCGTTTGATATTTATTATTGAAAATCGTAAATTTATTGAGCGTATTGAAAATATATAAAAAAATTCGATTATTATTAATTTTCGTAAATCGGGTATAACGATATCGATTGATAAATATAAGCATCGAATTCATAAAAATTCGACATTATAAAAGAACGTGAAAAAAAATAAGATCGTTATAACGTTTTTTGATATTCACTTTATCTTTTTTTAAATAAAGATTTGTTTTTATTAAATCGTTATTTTCGATCTCGTTTTCGATTTCTTTTTTTGTTTCATTTTCAAATTTTCTTTCACACATTTTTATATTGTGTTTTCTTTTGTTAATAAATGCGATATTAAAAAAAAAATTTGTTTTCAAGTTCTTTCGTGAATTGTCGAAACGTAATAAAAAAAATTAAAAAAAATATCAAAACTTATAAATTCACATTTAAATGATTTCATGTTCAAATAATTTATGTATGTTTATCGAAAATCCTTATTTATATTATATATTTGAAAACGCTTTATATATAATTTATAAGATTTTTTTTATTCTCGACGTTAATGAGAATATATATTTATTTAATAAATTAATTTAATGTCGAGAACATCGAGATTTTAAATCTTTTTTGTAAATAAATAAATGTTTTTTTAAATTTCATTTATAATTATATTATAATATTCTTCTCATCTTAAAAAAGAATGTTTAATTATTAAAAAAATGTTGTTTTATGAAAACAAATGAAAAGATTTGCTCATATAACATTTTCTTCTTTGATTATAACGTAATTTTTCATTTGTTGATAAAAGAAATATATTTTTCGATATATGTTTTTTTTGTTTATAAAAACAATGTTATTAATATTATAAGATTTTTTCAAATTTGAATAAAAGAATTTCAAATTGAAAGCATAAAAAAAAATTTCAGAATTTTTTTAAATTTATTTAGAAGATCCTTAAAGTCCTTGCGATTTAAAAAGATTTGTTAAATCGAATATAAATTGAAGGTTATTTAAGGTAATCTATATAATTTATAATATTATTTATTATATAATAAGATTTATCTTTGAAGGAATAAAAAATAAGAATTTCGTTATATTTCTTTATTCGAAATTCCTTAATTGATTTTGAATAAAAATTCGATTGTTATCAAAATTGAAAAAATCGATATTAAAGAAATTACGAAACTCGTTAAGATTATTATTATTTTTGATCATTTTATTAAAAATAATTCTTCTCGACGAAAAAGAAGAAAATCTCAAATCATCAAAAAATAAAAAAGATGTAAAAGGTGATTTAAATTTTCGAATTGTCGACGAGAAAAGTGAAAAAATAAAACGTTTTAATATAAATATAAATTAACGTTATTCTTTTTTTTGAAGAATCGAACTTTTTATATTAAGAATAATCGTTTCGTCAAGATGAATAAATTCAAATATGAAATCGTTATTAAATAAATTTTCAAAAATTATTTTGTTTTCTTTTTGGGTAATTATTTTGATAAAAAAAATAATAAAAAAAATATGAAGCGTTATTTCTATCAAAGATGAATCTTAAAATCTTTAAAAGGTTCGAATTTTTTAATCAAATGTTCGAAAAGCAGTTCATAAAAAAGATCGATCAATTGTTCAATTCGATGATCAAAAATGAGATTTTAAAAACGTTGATCGAGTCTTGATATGTTCGTCGATAAAAAAATTTAAAACGTTTTTGTTAATCTTTAAAGACCTGAAATTGTTTTTCACGATTTAAGATATAAATCGATAAATATTTTAATTAAAAAGATTTATGAAAGCGTGTTTATTTTGAAAGAAGTTTTCAAATTAAAAAACGAGAATAATAACCTTTCGAAATATAAAATTTAAAACAAAAATGAAATTCGATATTTTAAATATAAAAATATGACGAATTGAGAAAAAGAATTATAGAAGAAATTTTCTTCGACGAAGAAAATGAGAAACATTTATTTCACGTAATCGTCTCGAATTATGAAAATCGATAATTCGATCTTGATTTAAGGTTTAAGATTCGAAATCCAAAATCCGAAATATGAAATTCAATATAAAAGAGAATTTAATATAAGAGAAAATTCAATATAAGATAAAATGAAGATTGAAATGAGAAATGCTCGTTTTGAAATTCGATTTCAATGAAAAAGAATTTTGATGTTTGAAAGTTGATGGTTATGTCGAAAGATTAATGTTTAAAATTAATGACATTGAAACGAACATTTAGTGTTGTTATCAATTAATAAGGTTTTCGATAAAAATGGAATTCTTATATTATGAAATGGTCTTTTTTATATGCGGAAACAAAAGGATAAAAGACAAAAAAACAAGTTATGTCATTGAGTGTGTGATGATTCTTGTATTCTCTATGTTAAGAAAATTACGTTATGTTGAATGCCAAGCTGCCTAGCAAGCAATCATAACATGTGTTAATTATTTGAAATATGAAAGGTTTGTCGAGACAAAAAAGGTTTGTTAAGACTTAACACATTTTGTATCTAAATGCTCTATTGCGATTACTTAATCAATCAAGTGTTTCACTTACTTTCAACATAATATGATTAAATTTCAAATAATAATCTGTTGCGTCTGAAATGATGTTAAATAAAACTTAATGTTGTTATATTTTCGAAAGATGTTAATAATGTTATAAATTTGTTGACAATTAGTTATCATAAACATTTATATAATTATTTTTTGACAAAGTATTTAATCACGCTAGTAATCTCTTAAGGTAATTATTTTCAAAATATCTGCGCGAGATAGCATATATGTGATATTAAAATAATCAAAAATTTTTAAAAGATGCAAATTTCATTAAATGTATAAAAACATTAATAATTAAATTCAAAAATATCGTTTATTTAATTACTTTCGAAATCAATTATGTAAAAAACTTCGCAATCGTTTATTAAATATCGCAAATGCACTATTTATTCAACTTCATTTTCATCGATCAATCGATTATTAAATCATAATCAAATAATCTCATATAACAAATCGTTTTACACTCATTATGAAAAAGTATTCGATTTTAAAAAATAACCTTCATGATCATATTCGAAATTATATATATTAAAAGCTTCTCTTTAAAAAAAGCGATATCGTTATCAAAATTGATTTAACGTTATTCTTTATCTTTGAATTAATATTTAACGATGCGAACATCGTTATCAAAAAAAAATAAGATTCAATATATGTCCCGCAACAACATCTTTCTCCGTTATCAAAAACATTACGATTCATAAATCTAACTTGACGCAACTCTTTATCTCTGAAAAGAAATTTAACGATGCGAACATCATTATCAAGGAGAATGTGTTTTCTATTATATTTCTATAAAACCTTTACGAAAAATTCCACGACAAAAAAAACAAATCATTTTCACATTAAATAAAACCACGAAGATTGCTCCGCAGCTAAAAACAAAGTCATATATCAATCAAATTTATTAACATTCAACCTCGTTAAAAATAATTATATTTAATACTATCAAGACAGCATATAATTTAAATTCGAAAACCCAAATTCATGATTTTCAACAATTATTATATATCAACATCAATAACAAAAAAAATACGATATCAAGCAACATGCGACTCGACAAAACCTCGAATATGCTATTTTTAAACGATTTAATTTCATTCAAAATCCTTTAAAAAGTGCGTTTAAGCTCCATTTTTTTTATTCCTTATCATCAAAATCAATCGCTTTTTTATCATATCATAATAACGTCACATGAAATCTATCAAGCATAACGCCCTTATTCGTATATATATATTTTCGTATTTTAACATTTTAATAAAGAAAATCATTAACAAATTCATATCAAGATATGCGATATTTAATTAAGATTTAACGTTTACGATTCGAAATAAACCGAATTAATAAAATCGTATCATTTTATGATTTATCTCGTGATTACGATATCAAATTCAATGAATTATTAAAATATTAAATTGCGTTTATAATCATCATTTATTTAATTTTACACCAATTCTCTTCAATCTTAAAATCTTATAACGTTATGATATTAAACTCGCGACGAGATTATCAAAAAACGTCTCGATTATAATATCAATATCGTCATCATCATCGAAAAAAGACGTTATTAAAGCACGAAAAGTTCTTTGTTTTCATTAATTTTTCAATAAACATATATGTATAGCGAGCGTTTTTTATTATAATGATATCATTAATAATAATAAAAATTTATATCGATCTATAACGATGGGAATTATCACTATTCGAGGAAAAAGATAATGTTATAAGCGTACTCTATTTTCTTTAACATCATTTAGTCTTATCGAGTTTATCGGTCTTAACGTGATTCAGGGACCTATATATAAACCTCTCTTTCTTTTATATAATCTTTTCTTCTTAGACTTATTATTCTCGTTACATATATTTATATGATCTTAAACTTTATACTAATTTTGACATTATAAACTTATTTTCAAATAATGATTATTATAATATTAATTGTTAAATTGCTTTTAGCGAAACATTAAATTAAAATCAATAATAAAAATGAGTTATTTATAACAAGGTAACGAGTATTTAATCGCAAAATACGATTTTTATTATATTAACGATCGTTATTATATTAACGATTATTATTGTATCGACGATTTTAATACTAATTACGATTGAAAAAAAACATAAAAAATCTTTAAACATTTCTTTTAATTTTGAATTATTAAAAAATTTAATTATATTTATTAATCACATTTTCCATTAAGACAAATTTGAGCGCTTTAAATATTCTTTTTTCATAAATTAAAATAAATTTAAACGTTTTCGCATCTTTACGTCTTTTATATTTTTAAGTATTTTTTAAAAAGCTCGGAGTTTCGAGCTTAATTTAAAAGAGCTCAATTAATAAAACGCATTTTTAAACGCGATTTCTTTTTCTATAATCAAACATTAAATAAAGTTTATTATTAATTTAAAACGCGTTCGGAAAGTAAAGAGCGCGATTACGTATTTGTTTATTTATCTAATAACATTATAAGATAATTCTTAATAATTTTATTCGCGAATCTTTTTTCGAATTAATTGATAATGAGAGTTTCTTTGAAATTATCGTTTAATTTATTGAATTTAAATTTTTTTATCAACATTTAAATTCTTTGTGCTTTTAATAATATATCGAAATTATTATTAAAATGTTTAAAAAGATCGTTGACGTGAAATTTAATAACGACTTTTCGCTTTATATCAAAAGATTTAAAAAACTTAAAGATTTTTAAATATAATCTCGAAAGATAAGGCAATTTCTTATATTATAACGTTTTATCAAATTTATTAAAATGAAACAAAATAAGGTTTTTATTATATTTATCATTTTTAAAAATATTTCATTTAATGAATTTATAATAATAAACGATGTTATTAAAAAAAAGCGAGTTAAATGAAATTTAAAACATAAATTTTATATTAACATTATTAAAAATCGCCTTGAAAATAACTTATCTATAAATTATAAAGATGAGATTAATACGCACATTTTATAAAATATCATTTATAAAAATTACAAGTTTAAAGATTTCGATACGTTTAATAATGTATATCGTTAATTATTTAAATTAAACTTTAATTAATGTAAACATGTAATTAAATTTATGCTTGTTTTAAAAACATTCATAATAACATTATCAATTTATCATTTAAATTGAAATTGAAAATCAACTTTTTCATTTTTTTTTCACATAAGTTTAAATAAAGCGAACAACGTTTATTTCATTAATTATATTTAAAATCATAAATTTATAAATAATGTTAATCTCGAAATAACTTATTTATTGAAATACTGTAACGACAACATATGAATATCAATGTGGTGTGTAATAAGCTTGATTATTTCATCTAAAAATTTAACTATTTGTATTGTTGAATTAAGAACCTTATCAAGGTATTTCCTTAATAGGCAAACCTCAATGACAAGACAGATATTTCGCCAAATCACGTATCTTATCAAATCATTTATTTGATATTATCAATGTTTATCGTAATAACATTTCGTCGACGAAAAGAAAAACATAATGATCTCGTTATAAAATATTTAAAGTCAAGCGATGTTTTTATAATCGACATTCAAACAAAGATTGTTAATCTTTAAACAAAATGTTGAATTTTCGTTATTCTTTAACTTCTTTATAACGTAATCGAAATAATCAACGAAACTCTCGCAAAGACCTAAATTGACATTTTTGAAAACGATTATCGAAAGAAATTCTTTATCGAGAAATTCCTTGTTTTTTTTGTCGAGATCGAAGAATTTTTTTTAATTCGATTTTCTTTTAAAAGGAATTTTCGATATTATCCTTCTTTTAATCTTTATTGATAATCGTTTAAACAAAAATTATCAATTTTCAAATAAAATTTTAAACTTTCGTTTTAAAAACGTCGACAATTCTTCGATTTCTTCGCAATGTCATTATGATGTCAATGAAATTTAGCGTCGAAACGTTTGAAGAAGTTTTTGAAATAAGATTCGAAAAATTATTAGAAATATCAACGTCGACGACTTTTGTGTTAACGATTTTCGAAATCCTTATCGAAATTACTTTTTTGATAATTTTTCGTGAATTCGATAACGGCGCAGCGTTAATTATTTTATCGAAATTTTATCGAAATTTTTATTAAGATTTGAACTCTCATGAGAATTTGAATTTTTAAAAAAAGCTTATTTGACGGAAGAATTGATCTTATGATAATAAATTCTCGAATTCGAATTTTTTTTTTTCGTATTGCTTAATTAAATTCTGAGAATCGTCGAATTCTTTGATGTTATATCATCTATCGAATTCAAAATCGTATTTTTTTCAACGAATTAAATATTTCATTTTATTAAAAAATTATTCGATCTCGTAATTTCTCGAATCGTCGTTATTAATAAAAATCGACGATATATATTAAGATCGAGGACATCAAAAAGGGTCGTTATTTGATATTAAATAAGATTTTAATTATGTTATGATAAAGATGAAATATATTAATCAATCTTCAAAAACGTTAAACTTGTATATCAATTTATCAATTTTTTTTAAAAATCTTGAAAAAATCGACGTATTATTATATTAATTTCTTAATGATTTTCATAATAAATGAGATTTTATAACCTTTATGAAAACGAAATAAAGTTCAATTATCGATTTTGAGAAACATCGATTGATGTTGACGATCGTAATAATATTTATTTATCATTTGCGCGAAATCGATAACATTTTTTGCAATAACACGCGCCTTAAAATAATCAATCATAATAAATATTTTGAAAAAATTTAATAATTTATTAAAAATGAAATTATAAGCGATTTCATTAAAAACATTTTCGAAGCTCATCGAATTGTTTAATATATCTTAAATTTTCGATAATGTTTTAAATCACATCGACGACTTCTTCAGCGCATAAACGTAATATTTCAAAACAATTTTTATTATTTAATTAATTCTCTCATTAACATCGTTTATTTATAAATAATACGTTATTAAATAAAGAAGTTCAACGCCAAAAAGCTTGAATAAAAAAATTCATAATTTTGATAAGAAGTTTTTATCTCTGTCATTAATAATTATTTTAAAATTTCTCAATCAACAATATCGAGACGCTTAAGAAATGTTTTCACTCAATTTATCGTTAATTAAATTAATTTATCGACGATAAATTAAATTATTTTGATAAATTTGCAAATGTTTAATATAATGCAATCAAGATCATTTAATAATAATAACGTCAAAATAAAATCGAAAATTAATGTATAAAATAATATCGATGATAACAAAATAAATTGAAAATTGTTATAAAAAACATATCGACGTGTTTAAAAAATGAAACATTTTGAACAATATCGAATGAAATCTCGTAATTGTTTAATAAGATCGTGAATATATTAAAAAATTATGATAATTTTATAACATTTTTGAAATTTTAAATAATCGTTTTTATTTTCGTGTGCTATAATAAAATTTTTTTTAACGAAATTCGAAAATATACAAAGTCGATAACATTCGAAAATCTTATTAATATAAAAGATCAAGTCATCGCTATTTTCTTTTGCTTTTATAAAAATCTTTTCTTATAATATTATCGAATTCGACGACGAATTATGTTTTAATTCGGATTTTATAAATGAGCGCGATAAGAAATATGAATTCGTTTCGATAATAAACAAATTTTTTTCTCACATAAAAAACAATAAAGCGACGTTTTCGCTCAATATCATATTTTAATCAAATTATTTAATTATGCGTTTTCAATAAAAATCTTCTCGATAATCAAATACGCATTTATTATAAAATAACTTTTTCATCTTTATCAACGTAATGATAAAAAAAATTTCAACATACAAAGCGTCGAACTCGAAATGTTTTAACGATAAATTTTTATCGATATTGAAGTTAATAAGCTTTAATAATGCGTTTAACATTATATATTTCTTTTCAAATTTATGTTTAATTTCAAGATTGAATTAATATAAAAATTGAAAAACACGAACAAGTTTGACGTTTATTTTTATAATCGACGTTGTTAATATAATGAAATTTTGTTTTATAATATTAATGATTGCGAAATAATCGATTTAAATCTAAATAACGTGTTTTGAAGATTTTATTATATATTTGACTCTTTTCAAAATTCACACAAAATTCATAATTTTCAATTTTATAAATTAATAATTCTTTTTTGTAATAATCAATAATCTTGATAAAAAAAATATCGACTTTATATTAATACAAATAAATTATTTATTAATGAGAATTTCTTTATCATCTTTTATATGAAAAATGACGACGTCGAACTCGAATTTCTTAAAATCATTTAAATTTATTTAAAAATTTTTATCATTATTGAAATGAATAAGAATCGACGATTAAAAAAATGTTTTTTGAAATAATCGATAAAATGTTATTTGAATTTTAAAAACATTTGAAAATTATCGCTTAAATGAAAATTGTTTTCTTTAATAATTAATTAGTAAAACATTTTTCAAAAGTTTAATTTTCAATTTTTATAATAATTTAACGAATTAAACATAAAAATGTATATATTATCATAAATAATCGATGAGACCCAAATAATGTTTTAATTTTTCAAGATTATTTGAATATGTTAATATTAAGATGATTTTTAATTTTTTTTCAAAAGAAATCAAATCAAAAGAATTAATTTTGCGATCAAAAAGATTAATATTCGAATATTCGAAATAAATCTTTTTCGATGACATTATAATATTATATTTCACGAATAATCGAAATAATTTTCAAAGATCATCGAAATGTTTTCGTAAAATAATAACGTCGATAATAATATCGTTTATATACGTCTTTACTCTTTATAAACGTCATAAATTTTTATCAATTTGACGTTAAACGTAAATAATGAAATTCATATATTTCATAATAAAAACATTGAATGTGTTTTGGTCACGATGCGTAATTATCATAAACATATAATAATAATTTAAATGCACACGTTATTGATAAAAAAAAGATATAACGTCGACGACGAATATGTAATAACATTTTTGAAACATATTAATAACTTCTTTTTATAAAAATGAAACATACGCGTCACGAAAGATTAAATCGTTTAAATTTCAAATATTCATTATCGATCTTCTCTTTTATTTATCATTCGATAACGTTTTTTAAATTACGAAAATCAAATAAATGAAAAATATAACATTTTTGATATATTTCAATCGTCTTTATCGATATAATTCGTCAAAAATTCGATAAACGATTTTTCGATCTTTTATTTTTAAAAAATAAATCTTTATTTTATTATTAACACGAGATTGTTAATCGTTTTATAATAATATTTTCATTTATTCATTTTTAAAGACCTTAATGAAATCGATGTTTATTCAAATTTATGAGAATTTTATCATAAGATTCGAAAGCGCTTAAATAATTTCGATATTATTATAAATCATTATTTTATTCGATAATTTTGTTTTCATAATCGAAAATTTTTGTAAATCTCAAAAAATCGACGACGTCGCTTTTTTTGAGAAATTTGATAACAATTTTTCCAATGCATTGATTAAAAAATCTGTCAACATATTTAATTTAAAACGTGTTATAACAAAATCTAATTTCACGATTATTTAAAAACAATTTTCATAATTCATTTTTTACACGATATTCAATTTTAACTTTTTGAATATTTAAATAAATGTGTTAAACTCATTTTAACAAAAAATATTAATTATAATATAATCGATAAAATGAGCGAAAAATATAAGATTTATTTAAATAAAAAATTCGAATAAAAAATCACGATTAATTGACAAAACAATTATTTTGATAATTAAAATCATATCGAAATGAAAAAACATTAAAGTCGTCGATTTAATATAAACATTTCGTTTAATAAATTCGCCTCGAGAACGTGTAAAAATCTTGATTTCGATTTTATAATTATTTATATACGTTTTTTTACTTATTACGTCGATAACAAAATCTTTCGATTCAAAAATATTATTCTCGATGAACATCTTAATTCGCAAATCATCGATAATATATAATTCCCTTCGAATATATAATAAAACATTACGATCTTTATCGTCGAGATTCGAAAAATATAAATCTTAAATAATGTATTCAATAATAACATCATTTTAAAGATAACAATGTTTGATATTTACTTTGTTTTTTAAATCTTATCAATAAAAATGATTTCATATTCAATATTCAAATAAACATTTTTTGAATCTTTTTATTTAATTGAATTCAAAATAACGCGAATCATAACGTAAATTTAATTTCGAAGAACAAATCTTATATTCAAATCATTGCTCGAAATATCGAACTTAATAATCTTTAAAATCAATAACGTTATTTCTTTTAAAATTACCTCATCATTATTAACTTTTATTACTTTAAATTTATCGAAACAATTTTTTCAAAAATGTTTATATAATTTAATTTTAAATAAAAACGTCTTTTCATAATAATGATAATAAATCTCAATATTGATAAAATTCGAAAATTGTTTTTTATAATTATTCAACGAATAATTCGAATAATATATTTCATTTCCTTAATAATCTTTATCAACATAAAAAAAAATAAAAAATTCTCGTTATCGAAGATTTTTTGTTAATGTTTTAATTTAAAATTTTCATTAATCGAAATCTGATAAATAATCGCTTTTGAATGAAATTTAAATTGTTATTAAAATTGACGATTTTTGTCATCTCTTTTTGAAAATCTTTAATAATCTTAAGGTTTTTGTTATAAACGATTCGACGATATCGAATCGAACGCGTTTGATAAAATGATGATTTATAAAAATTATTTTGACGAAAATAATTAATGAAATTGAGAATTTGATTGTTAAATGTATTAATCAACTTGTTGCGATTGTTATTAATTGAAATAAACATTCGAATTATAATTTTGATGATAAAAAAAAGTTTATTATTGATTATAAAATCGATAAAATCGATCTTTATCGTAATACGATTATTAATTAAATTCAAATTTTTATTAACGAATTTGAAATTGATTATAATTATCTCTATTATCGATAAACTTTAATTATTAACGATTTATTTATATAAGATTTTCGATATTTACATTAACATTTCTTCTTTCGTGTTTATCGATATAAATTTATCATTTATGTTTACACTCGTCGACACTTGTTAAAAATTGATTAATAATAACGTTCTCATCAAGTTTTTTGATGTCGCGTCGAAATTCCAAATCGATGTTATTATAAATAATGTCAAATTGATTTTTGATCATAATCAAATCAACGTTTTTAACAAATCTCAAAAAATTTTGAACAAATTCTCGAGATTTTTATCGAAAATTGATATTTCGCAATGTGTAACGTTTTCATAAAATAACGTCGATTACAACATTAAACGATTTCTTAAATCTTATCGTAAAAAATCGACTTCATTCAATAATGTTTAAATTTGAATTTTCATATTTGATAAAACGTTTTTCGACGTCGAAAAGTTTTATTGTTTATCACTTTAAAGCAATGTTTCGCAAACATGTTTATAAATTTTTATAAACAAAAAAGCCATTAATAGCGATAAGATCTTTGATTTTCTTTATAAATAAATATACGTTTCGAAAATATGTCTTTTTATCGACGTGCTCAATAATTGATTTAATATTAACGAATTTATTTTTATAATTTAAATCGAAAACTTCAAACTCATCAGAATTTCAACGCGATATTTCGATGTTTTTTATTATAATAACATTAACGTCGTTATTTTCAAATAATCTCGAAAATTTTAATAAATTCGATAATAAATTGAGATTTTTAATCATCAAATTAATTGCGTTGATAATGAAATCTTATAATTTTTATAAAATTATTTGTTAAATCATAATAAAAAGTTTTGAATTAATAAGATAATTATAAATTATTTTCTCTGCGAAAATAATTTTGATTATTAATTTAAAATTATTCAAAAGATTAAAAAACGAAAATGCTTTTGTTGATAAAAATGTTAAATTGCTATTCGATAATGTGTGCGAAATAACCTTAATAAACAACGAATTTTCGAATTTACGAAATGATTCAATATTTTTCTCGAAGATTTTGAAAGAAATACGAAAATGTGATTTATTGATAATTCAATTTAATGATTAAAAAGATGTTTTAATAAAAGTTGATCGAGCATAAACACGATCTTTTTTGATAATGTTCGAAATTTTTCGATTTACGATTAATGAATGAATTTTTTTGTTAATAATGTTATAAATAAATCGATAATCATTTTCATCGATTAAACGTATATGTGCGTGATCGCTCTTAATGAATTTTTAAAATTAAAATGTTAAAATAACAATGTTACGAATAATGAAATCGAATGTCGATCGATTAAAAGAAATCATTTTAGATACGATAATAACTTGTTATGTTAAATCTAATAAACGACGATAATAAAAATGTGTAAATAAAAAATGAGAGGTTTTAAAAGAAAAATTAAATAAATGAAACGAATTTTCAAAAAATAATGAAAATTTCGAAAAAAAGTTTCGAAGGTCTTTTTGATAAATATTTTAAAGATCGTCAAATGAGACTTCGATAACGTTGAAAGTTTTGTTAAAAAAAGTCTTAATGAAGAACTTTTAAATTTATTAATGATTAATAACATTAATGATCGATGTTGTTATTATGTTGTAACGATAATATATAAATATTAATGTGATGTGTAATAAGCTTGATTATTTCATTTAAAAATCTGATCATTTGTATTGCTGAATTAAGAATCTTGTCAAGATATTTTTTTGGCAGGCAAACCTTAATGGTAAGGCAGGTATCTCGTCGGTGATTTGTAAGTTGTTTATTTTATTAGAATTATGTAAATTCTTTTGGACGGAGATATCTCATTGGCGAAATCTATAAGGAATCGAACTTATAAGTCGTTTCGTCCCGTTATTTTTCGGGATAATTATGCATTAAGTCTTATTTTGAGAAGGCGAAATCGAATCGATTCATTAAATAATAAAAATCGTTTTATATATTTAAAAAAAAGATTTCAAAACATTAAATTATCAAGACTTATCTAAATGTTAAAACACGCTCAACCGCCTCCTTTATATTATTAATTTCATTCAAATTTAGATCGTCTTAAATCATTTCGTTGAAACCTTTCATATCGTCGAATTTTATGATATACTTCATATCGTTATCGTAGATATCATCCCCATGATCAATAAAACATATAGGGTTTTTTCGAATTTTTAATAATTGAGAGAACTCCTCTCATAATTTTTTAAAGATCTCGAAATTATAATTTTTATTTCGATATCTTTTATAAATGCAGAGAATACGATTCGTAAGAATATGTTTTCGAATCAACATTTTATAATAATTTCGGACAATTATTAAATTTCAATATTTGATCGACTTTTCGAAATTATAAGAAAGATGACATTTTTATAAAATTTATATAATCGCTTGATAAAGAATATCTCATCGTTATTTGAAAATATCTTTTAAATTCGAATTGAAAATTATAAAAACGATCATTTCATTAATTATTCGAATCTTAAATACGAATAATTTGAAAAAAAAAAACCAAATCGATTCAAATTCTTTTCAAATAATCTTTAAAACAATGTATTTTATTCAAATACGTAAAAAAAATTGGTTTACGTTATATATAAAACATCGTTATTATAAATACGAAATTCAAATCAAATTCGATCTCATGCGTATTTTTTTATGTAAGAATTTTCATAATAAATTCTTAATTTTCGAAATTTCAAATTTGTTTTAAATCGCCGCTCACATTTTTTTTTTCAATAAATAATTTATCAAATTTATTTCGAAATGCGCATATTAATCTTTGAATTTTTTCATTAAAATTAATATTTCGAAACCTATTATCAAATAAATAACGATAAATTTAATAAAAATTGATATTTTCAAAAAAAAACCGATCGATTTGCATTTTTTATAAAATATTCTTTTTTTTTAATTTTGATCGAGATGTTAAAAGTGTTTTTATTTTGAAAACATGAAATATTATATTTTAAAAACACAATTTGAGATTAATCGTTATATCGCATTTTATATCACAAACATTAAAAAAAAATTAATGAAATCAAAAAGAATTATAAATTATTGACGTATTGAGTTTCAAATATTATTAAACATTCGAGCGTCGCGTTTTCACAAATTCATTTACATTATTAAATTAAACTTTTTGATATTATTAAAACTTAATTTTTTTTTTAAATATATATGATATTATATGAGGGTGATTAATAATTTCATTATTATTAACGAAAAATGAAAATATATCATTTTCATTTTATTTCGTATTCTTTTTTAATTTTATCATAATAATTATAAAGATTTTAAAACATACTTTAATCAATTTGACGTGCAAAATGTAATAATTACAAATTAATTATTATTATAATGTGTATCGAATTTATATTTTTAAATTTGACGCACATTATGAAAACATTTTTTACGAATTAAATTCACATAATATTGAGATCGTTAATAACTTTATTAATTATAATTATCGTATTAATATTCATAACAAAATATAAATTAATATTTTCAATTTCATTTTTATTCACAAAATAATAAAAGTGTAAATTTCGAATTATATCTCGAATTTTATTATTTTATATCAATTTATAATATTTCTTATTCAATTCATTTTTAATCTTAATCGACATTTTCAAAAAGTGAAGGGCGTATTTAAAGAAAAATATCATAAAAATGTTAATAATCATAATCTTATTTTTTATCGATAAATGATATCGCGTTTATACTCTTATCGATGTCTTGATCTTTATTAATATTCTCATTCAAAATATATTAAATTAATGTTTTATTATAATATCAACAAAGATATTTAAATGTTTATAAAAATTATTCGAAAAGACTTTTTTAACGTTTTTAAATCGAATTCGAATTATCTTTTTAACATATAAAATGTATAACTTTATTTAATTGATTTTAACGTTTATGATTTTATAATAAATTTCAAAAATCGTTATTAACGCATTAATTTCGATTTGCATTTGAATAATAATCATTATATTATTCGCATATATAATTATTTTCAATTGCATGATACTCATTTTGATTTTTAATATAATTGAATTTAAAATTATATAACGCGTAAGGTTTTTGATAACGATTATAAAGAGAATACAATTTAATAAATCTTTTTAACGTATATTATATCAAATTTATAAGATTTTTTCAAAATAATTATTAATAAACATTTTAATTTTTACGTTTCGATAAAGAAGATGGATTTAAAAAATGTATTTTTTTAATATTTTAAATTTAATCAATATCGCAAAGAGGAATTCATAATTGATTTTATTATATGTTTTTTTTTTAATTCAAAAAAATGATTATTAATATCGATTTTCATTTTACGAACTTTATAATGATTTTATATTTAATTATCAAATTTTGAATAATTTTAACATTATTATCGATAAATCTTTTAAATAAGAAAATCGATTATTATAAATTAACAATCTTTCTCAAAATCGCGATCAATCTTTACATTAATATATTCATAAATAATTTATAATTTATATTCATTATAAATAAAAAGTAATAATTTCAAATATTCGTTTACTTTTTTTTATTTTTGAATAAAAAAATGAAAATATTATTTATTCAGCGTTTTAATAACGTTTTTTTAATTTTAAATTTCATTAAAAAAATTCATTAACGTTTATACGATTATTGAAAAATCGTTTTTTTATCTTGTATGTCATATAAATGTTTTATAATATTCGTTAAATAAATCGTTTTTTTCAAATAACGATTTTAACGTCGTTCGACGAATAATAATCTTAATCTTTTATAATAATATCGATTTTCTCAATCTTAATATCGTTCTTAATGATATTCTTTTTATAATACAATTTAATATTTATTTTTTAATTTTTTCATCGAAGATTTTAATATCGTAAAAACTTTGATAATAATTCATCGTTATTTTAAAAATATCTTTTAAATCGAAATACGTTATATCGTTATCATTTTTTAATTTTTTGATAAAATTGTAATTTATTCTTCGTATTTTAAAAAAGAATTATTTTATTAATTTTTCATTGAATATAAAATGTTTCGTTATTATATTATATGCATAATTTTTATTAAAAACGTTCATAAAATGTTTCTTTCGCGTTTTAATAATTAATAATTTCGTTTTTAATTCGAAATTCATTTTATATAAATTTCTTTTTTTTTAATATATTAATCTTTTATGTTATAAATTAAATTTCAATTTATCGTTAACTCGTTTATCACTTTTATCGATGTTTTTTAAAAATTAAATTATCAATATCTTATATATGCTTTATTTTTTCAAAAAAGTCAATTTCGAAAACGCTTTTAAAACTTATAAATAAGATTTTCACATTTTTTTTTTTTATAAGATTACAAAAAATAATTATCATTTTCTCGAATTTTTGATAATTATAAAAATTAATTTGATTATAATCGTGATCGTTTTGTGATCGATGAGGAATTCGTTTAATGTGATGTTTCATTTTTTAAACTCATTTAATCATTTTTCTTTGATATATATTTTATCAATTTTTAAATATGAAATATCGTTAACGTAATATATGAAAATTATCAAATTAAGGTTTTTAATTTTTCAATCATTTATTAATTTATATATGTTATTTCCTTCAAATTATATTAATAATTTCGAAATTTTTTATAATTAAAAGACTCGCGAAAATATTCGTGAGGTTTTATTCATCATTAATAATATCAAATTTCAATTCTCTTTTATTACGTTATAAAATAAAAAAATCGAATTGCGTCGAAGTGTCTCATTTTTTTTTGAAATCAAATTAAACGTTTAATGTTTTAAATCGAATTATAAACAAATGTCACATTGAGCGAATAATTTTAATATAAAATTTTATATATTAAAATGCGATCATCGTTATTAATGTAAAGAATATAATTTAAATTATCATTAAACGTTTATATTATAATTTTAACATTAATTATAATAATAATTTTATTACGATTCGTAATATAAATAATAATGTATATTTGCGAGAATAAATTCTCATAATGTTTCGCGAATTTGATAAATAAGTTAACTTTTTATAAGAGCAAAACGTTCACATTATGATTTTGCATTATATTATACCTCTACATATTTTTAAATCGTATTGAATTCAAAATAAAACGAACATTTAACGAAATGATTTTTATTTTATATATCGTCATAATTACGATATAAAGAATTTGTTTTTTAATAAAAAGAACCTGATCTTTTTAAAAGGTTTAAGATTTATTATGATCTCATAATCGTGAATAATATAATTTATTTTGCGATAAATTTCGCAAATCTCGTTAATATTTGTTAATTTAAATCTTATTATAAATAATGCGTCAAAATCTAACCTCGACTTTTCGATTTCAAATTCGAAATTTTTTAAATCAAGATTTATTTTAAAAATAATAACGATTTTCATTTTGATTATATAAAGCTTCTTTTCATATTTCAATCAAAACTTTTTTTTTTTAAATTTTTTCAAATCTTTAATTTACATCGTCAGGGCATAATAGTTTATAATTTTAAAAAAACTTTTTGAAATAATGAAAACCTGCGAATCATTAATATAATATATTATAATCTTAATCTCATATCGTTTTTCATCTTTTTTGATAAAAATTAATATATTTTTCGCTGCATCTTTGATCTCTTTGAAACGACAATATATTATTTAATCTTTATTATTATGCTTTTTTGCGAACTCAACGTTTTTAAAATTTATAATATTTTCAAATATCTTTAAAACTTATTTCAACATAAACTTCTTATTCTTTTTTCATAAAACGATTAACATTTTTAAATAAAATCATTTATTATCGATAAATTTCGATATTATTAAAAAAATTATCGTTTTTTTCTTGATTTTTGCTTTCTCCTTTTTATCTCTTTTTATAAAAATCATTTTCTCAATAAAAAAGAACGAGATCATCGAATTATTATTCAATTTTGATTTTAATTTAAAACGATTAAGGATTTATATTTTTTCGAAGTTTTCACTATTTATTAATAACGAACTTCAAATGAAATTCGTCTCTTTAATTCATTATTTCTTTTTTTTTATCTTTTTTTTCGAAATTATCAGCGTGATAACACGCATTTTTTTAATTGAATTGATAAGTAATAAAAACGAAATGTCAAAGATCTTCGAAACACATAAACGAGCAATTTATTTATTCGAAATGTTAATTTTTATAATATTTATGAGAATTTCGAATATCGAAAACGAACAATCTTAAATTTAATAATAATCGTTCATTTCTCTCTTTTTCGACATTTAAAACAAAATTATAAAAGATCTTTATTCTTTTTATAAATTTCTTATTTAATTCATTTTCTTTTTTCTTATTTCATCGCTTTAACGATCTTTTTAATTATTTTTATCGTTATTTTCTCCTTTTTTCTTTATTTTATATCTTTCAAATTAATCGATCATCTCCCCGATTTAATTAAATCAAAAAAATTTATACGCTTCGACTTTCTTGATAACGATTTTAATAATTTCGATCGGTTTTTAAAAACATTCTCGACAATAATATCCGTCTTTTTTGAATTCAAAAAGATTTTATCATTTACATTTATATTATTTTTAAGTTCATTCGAAAACAAATCTTATTTCAACGTATTTTCATTTTTTTAATTCGATTTTGATTGATTCTCGATAAATTATTTATCAATAATATCAAATTAAACGATTAAATTTGATTTCCGCATCTCATTTTCAAAAGATTTAAACATAATTATTCGTAAAACAACGTTAACGATCGATAATATAAATGTTATTTATGTTTTTTTCATGAAATGATTTAGGTTTTATAAAATATATCTTTTATCGAGATTCTTGATTTTAAATTTTAATCGTTTTCTCTTTTGATTATCCCGCCTCAATAAAAAAACTTTGATTTCTTTAAAATATATATGTTTAAAAAAACGAAAAAACGATATAAATCAACGATATAATTCAAATCAGCGATAAATTAATAAAAAAAAATTCAAAGAATTCATTTACGTATAATTATTTGTTCGCTTAAAATGTTCTAAAATAATCTCGAAATAAATCGTTAAATAAAAACCGAAAACGACAAAAGAATATTTGAGGTATTAAACCCCTAAAGACATCACGATAAGGCATCACACATAATCTTAAATATTATAAACAAGACGCTGTTTACAGCATCTTAGAAAAACACGTTACCGCCGCCGAAGCAGCTTCTTTGTGCCCCCTTGAGAAAGGCAGATATCTCGTCAGACCACGTACCTTATCAAGTCATTTATTTGACATTGTCGATGCTTGCCGTAACAAATACGTTATCACTCGATTCATTTAAATCATAATTAATTTCTTTTTTAAACGTTAAAAGTTTATTTTTACGTTCATCGTTTAACGCTCTTTTCATTTTGTTATTTCAATTTCAAAATATGTCATCACGGTTGAATTTTAAAAAAGCGTTATATATAATTTCAACAACAAAATCATTTAAAAGCTTATTAAGTATTGCATTTATTATAAAAAACATTATTAAATTATAATGAAATGCGATCAATTTTCTAACAAAAATTATTAAAATAATTTTAATAATAATTTCGGCGATAATGATAAAAGAAATAACGGCAATAATAATAATAATAATGATAATAATAAATTTAAAAAGAAAAAAAATAACGATCGAAAGGATAATAAATTTAATAACAAAAAACGTCGCCGCAAAAATCGTAATTTTATCGAATCTTTTGATAATCAAAGAAAACTTATAATTATTTTCACGATCGAAACAAATAATTTATTATTTTCACGATGAATAATAAATTGTGTTTATTTTCAATATTTCACAAATAATAAATTTTTTTTTATGTAATATCGCGTTTTCGATTTCAAATTAAATGATATTTATTTTATTAAAGATATTAAAAGCGCTCGCATTTTCATTAATACTTATCGATAAAATACGCATTAACATCGTTATTAATGATTAAAGAAAAGAGCTTATTTTCACGAATGTTTTTTACGTTTTAAATTTATTTTTGAATTTAATTTCTTAAAAATAATTAATGCGCAATAACATTTAAATGAAATTTATATAAAACGTTATCGAATTTGATAATTATAATATTATTGCTTAATTGTAAAATAACAATCTTTATTATTTACGTTTATAAAAGTTTAATTAAATTTTAATTGCTTTTAAACAATCGCTAATGTTTATATTTATATTTAAACAACATAATATTAAATTTGTTATATTTTATATCATTTCGAGATATAAAACATATTTTAATTTTGTGAGTAACATTATTTCTCGATTAATTTATTTCGATTTTTTTTTCCAATTTAGATCTCAATGTTGCATCGCGCAAAATCAACGATTAAATTCTCGATTTATGATATATTTATATAAATCATTTAAAATATTAAAACGTTTATAAATTAATTAAATTATTTAAAAATATCGATTTAATCAAAATTGTCATTAATAAAAAGTTTTATATTTTATGCGTAATTAAAAAAACGTAAAAAACGCCGCACAAATCTCATATTCTTTTTAAAAAAAGATTTTTGAATTTAATTCATAACGATGTTTATGATTTTGTTATTTTTCAAAATTATTTTAATAACAAATGTTTTATTATTTTTATTAATAATTGAAATAAACGCTTTAAGATTGAAATTATTAAATATAAAAACGAAATCTTTTTTATCTTTAAGCGTTACCAAATTAAAAATCAATACGAAAATGTTACTATTAAACGTTTTCGAATTAACTATAACGACGAATGTAAAGAATTTGATTTGAATATTCATTATATCGATTATAATATCATATGAAAACTTATTTATTTTGAGAATTTCGAACAAAATGAAGTTGTTAAACGATTTAATTAATCGCTTTTTAACATTATCAACATTATTATTAAAAACATTAATCTTAATTGAAAATATTGATTAAAATTCGTATTAATCATTAATTATTTTTATAATCGAAATTTTATGCGTTCGCGTAAATTCATTTCTTCATCAAATTCACACGAATTATAAATTTCGTTTAAATTATATACGACGTATTAAAATTTCAAGATATATCACATTGCGTAAGCTCATTATTAATTGAAAAAAAAAAAATTAAAAGCGTGTTATCAAGAAAGTTTTTATCGGTTACGAAAACGATCATTTTTATTATATGCTATTATTAAATAATAACATTATTCAATCTTTTAAAATCGTTTGAGATTTAAAAAAAAGTTCCTTCATTTAATTCATAGTTATTAATTAATTTAATTGTGAAAAAAAATTCGACGTTTATAACGTTTTTCGTTATTAAAGATTAATTATTCATAAATGAGATAAACGTTAATAAACTTATTTAATCGTTTAAATTTAAACTCTTTATGATTATAAAACTCATAAATCCCTTTAATTTAACGCATCAATTTTCAATTCGTCGTCGTTATCAACTTTCATTTTTTAAAACGATGCGTCGTTTTATTTAATCATCTTTATTTTATATCGCGCGATTTTTCGTTAAATTTCATTTAATTTTATGTAATGATTATTTAAGTTATTAACGCAATGAAGTTATATAAGTCAAAAATTTATAAAAAAGTTGTTGTTAATAATTTTTATCGAAAATAATAAAAAGGTGATATAATCGAAGAAAATGATTTTTTATTGAAAAATGAAATTTGAAAAATTATTAATTTATTTAAAAAACGTATTATTTTTGATAATAAATGAGTTTATATTATCAAGCGCGAAATTCGTAACAAAGTTATTCACTTTAAGACTCATTAAATAATTTATGATTTTAAATAATGAAAAAACTTAAATTTTAATAAGCCTTTCGTCTTAATAATTAAATTCATGTTTTATAAAACAATTTTCGTTTTAATCGTCGTCGAGAATTAAGATTTAAAATAAATGAACGTTAAAATCGCTTTTCTTTATAATGACGTTGAAAAAAAGATTTATATAAAATAATTTATTAAATATATCTTAAAGAAATATTTTAATAAGATTTTTCATCATTTAAAACAATTTTTTCGAATTTGATATAACACCTTTATTGAATATATAAAAAAAATCGATTTCGTTTTCATTAATGTCGATTTCAGCGTTTTTATTAACTTAAACATTAATGTTATTATTATTTATTATATGAATAATGTTTTAATTATTAATTCATCTCGATTTGAAATTCAACGAATAAAAAATACGTTTAATGTTAAATTCAAAATAAGCGATTTTGATTCTTATAATTATTATTTAAAAATGATAATAATTCGCAATCGTATTAATCGAATCTTATCTTATAATTAAAATAATTCGTTCACATCGAACGCTTTTTTCGTATTTATGAAATATAAAAAATTAAAATAAAATTAATTTCAATGAAAATTAGTTTGCGATTAATATTTATCGAGAAAAAAAAATATAATTTTCAAAAAACTTTTTTAAATTTAATAATCGATTATGAGATTTTTTATATACGTTATGCTCGATATTAAATTTAATATTATTTTCATTGTTTTAATAATCTTCTAATATGTTTTTAATTTTATTAAAACTTATTATGTTGTTATTAAGCGTATCTTTCGTTATTTAGAAAAGATTATCAATTAACATCTCATTTATAAAAATAGGTATCAAAAACTCATCGATTACATTAATTTCGATTAAATTAATAATTACGATATTTATAAATCAATTTTCGATTACGTCTTTAATTTTAAAAATAAAATTATTAATTAATCATTTAAACGATAATTTACGATCGCATTATTTATTTACGAAATCGAATATATCGATTGAACGTAAATTATTAAAAAAATTATTTGATTAAGAAATCTTTTAAATTAAATTCGCTTCAATGAAACATTTTAAATAATTATTATTTATAATAATAATCAAAACGCAATTGCGCTCGTTAAAAACTTTCAACATTATAATTATATTAAATATATTAACATTTAACATCATTGAATACGCGATCAAATCGTTAATAATAATGTTAATTTACAATACGTTTTCATCAATAAACAAATTATTAATGATCTTATTTAAACTTTTTATAAAAACAAATTCAAATTATTTCATAAACTCATTAATTTAAAATCACGATGATAAAATAAATGAATTTTTTTTTTCGTTTTTGTGAAAGCTTTTTTCTTTAATTAATTTTCATATTACAAATAATCGATCGAATTTACTCGCAGAATCTCAAATATTAATCTTAATATGCTTTACGAAAAGACTTCAATTTATTAAAACTTAATTTAAAGTTATTTTGTTATTATTATATTTATTGTAATAAACTTTGCAAGCTTCTTTTTCAAAGACTTATATTTATATTCGATTTAAATTTAAAAATTATGTCATCATTTAAAAGGTCGTTATTGTTAAATTTATTCAATTATTCACGAGAATTCTTTAACATTATGATTTTTAAATGCTTTCAATTACCTTTAAACGTTATCACAATTATCACATATATGCTTCTAAATCATTAATGCCATTATCATCATCATTATTATCGTTATAAATATATCGATAATAATTTATATACACGCTATCAACTATTATTATTGAATATTAATTTTCTAAAATAACTTTTATAAATCTTACAGTCGATCGCATATATGCATATACAATTCGAAATATTTTGTTTAATCGAAAAATTTACCCTCACATATATTCATCGATCGTATATTATTCGATTTTTGATGTGCATTAAATAACCTGCAAATAAATTTATCAAAAAATGGTTTTTCATCAAAAAGTGAAATTTTTTATATAAGACATTATAACGAATATGTTCAAAAGAACATAGTGGTTTTCAAAAAAAAAAAAAAAAAAAAATCGATTTCGAAACTTTTTCATTGTTTTTATTCAATTTTGAACATCGCGAGTTTTGAATTTCGTGTTTGATATTTGGGTTATTATAAAGCGTTTTCGATTATTTTTTCGAATTTTTTCGACTTTTTCGACTTTCACTCTTTTTATTCGACGTTTAAATTATATAACATTTCGAATAAAAGAAATAAAAAGGGTGACTCAAACACTTTGATTTTTTTAAATTATAATGCGATTATGTGAGAGTGTTAAAATGTGTTCATTATTGAAAACATGAAAGATTTATCGAAACTTAATACATTTTTTATCTAAATGCTCTATTGCAGCTATTTAATCAATTAAGTATTTTATCTTCTTTCAACAGATCTAAAGAAATCAGAATTATCGAACGTGTATAAAATAATGAAGATTTTGAGTTCACGATGATTGAAAAAAGAATGCTCGAACAATTCACGTAAGAAAATGCGATAATCGATCCGATTATCGATAATTGAATGTTTAACATCGAGATTAAGGTTTCAATGTCGTGAATTTCTGTTATATTATGCGTATTTTGTTTTTTTGCAAATGTTAAATAAAAATATAATAATTATCTTGTTTTTATATTATTAATTTATTATTCTCGATATTCAAATAATAATAAAATAATTTATAAATCTAATTTCTTATAAACTTCACTAATGATATTATTTTATCGCGATTATATATGTATCTTATTGATTTGTAAGTTGTTTATTTTATTAAAATTATATAAGTTCTTTTGAACGAAGATATTTCATTAGCGAAATTTATAAAGAATCGAATTTATAAGTCGCTTCGTGTTGGAAATACGGTTGATTGATTATAAGATGCTTGTTAAGTTTATAATAAACGATACGATCATGATTAACGACACAACGATGTCGGCAATATGATATATCAAAAACGTTATATTTTGGGTGATTATAAGTTGATTGATTCTTTTATCAAAATTGATTATTTATCAACTTGTTAAGTCATAATTTTAATAATATATTATTTGTTAAGCAGATATAATAAGCTTAATAACATAATAACATAATGATTTTCTTAACAATTAACGAATAACAAACAATATATCATGCCCTCATAATGCTTTTCGACGAAAAACGATAATTATTTATTGCTTTTATAATGCTTGCGTGTTTCGATAATTATTTGTTATTTTTATAATGTTTGCGTGCTTAATCATATTCGAGATTTTTTGTTTAATAATTCTTAAATAACCTTATTCGATTTTTTATTTGATAATTTTCAAATAATCTCGTCAAAGATCATTAATTTATCAACGTCCGCGACTTTTTGAGATTTGAGATTAAAAATGTTTTTCATATTGTTATTTATATTGATATTCGCTGTTTTTTTATTTTCGTTATTTTTTAACGACGTAAATATAAGCGAATAACTACGCAATGAATTTAACAATTTGATAATCTTAAATTGTTCAACGATCTTTATTTAATTATTATTAATAATATACTTCATTTTAAATTTGCGTTTATAATTTATAAATGTAAATGTAAACGAATAACGACGTAATGAGCGATCACGTTTTGATTTTTTAATAATAATATCGAGCGTCGAGAGAGATTCCTTCATTGAATATTTATATTTTTAATCAAATTCAATTTGATTAATCTGATCTATTCGATCAAAGATTAAAAACTTTAATTTAAAAAGAGACTTTAATTCAAAACAATAATTGCGTGAAAATTCGATAACAAAATAATCGATGACATGATGAATTAAATCGATAAATAATTTTAAATCGATTGAATTAGCATTATCGTTATATCTCGTTATGATCTTCGCGTCGTCTTTTTTTAAGATCTTACATCGTTTAAAAATGATTTTTACATCGAATTCGACGATCGATTCGATGACGACATTTATTTCAACACGAAGATTCGTTTTAACGATCTTTTTTTTGAGCGAATATATAAATTGTTTACGTAAATTGTTTTCGATCTTATTTTTCCTTTTTCGAGAACTGAGCTTATATGCCTTTTAATCGTCGTTATCGTTTTCGTTATTAACGATATCGTTAATACGTTTTTCAATTATCGAGCGATGTGATGTGACGTTGAATTCGTAACGTCGCTCGATTATCGCGTTATCCTTTTTCATTTTTGACGTTAATTGACGAAATCGTTCAACACGCTTTGATGACACGTAATTAGCCTTATCATATCGATTTGAATTTAAATTAATTTGCTTATCAACGTCGATTATACGTTTATACTTCGTCGACGTATATAAAACATTATCATATCGATCAAAATTCGCTATAAACGCGTATGATTTTTTGATTTCAATTATGTTAATTACGAGTGCTTTACCAAATTTATAATAAGCGTGAAATTTCTAAAACTCGACTTTGATTTGTTCATTATCGAACACTTCTTTTTTATAAACTTTAATTCGATTCTTTTTGATAAAATCGATTTTTTGATATTTGATATAAATAACCTTCGTTTAATTGTTCTCGATATTTAAATTTACGAAAAATTATGATGCAATATATCGATATACGTAATAAAAATCAAATTTAAACTCTTTTAATAAATCGAAAAACTTCTTTTTAACGAGAACTCGATGATTTGATTTTTAACGATATTATTATTATTTGCGTTTTAAATCGCAACATTATTAATTGTTTTTATATATGCTCGCAGAACGTTTTTGAAAATTTTGAATTTATCTTTTTAAGTCTGCAATTATGTTTCTTTTAATAATTTATTTAAATTAACATTTTGATTTAAGATTGCGTAAATATATTTATCAATAATAATTAATTTTTATATTATTATATCGTTAAATTCGATATATTTGATTATCGAATAAATAGCAACATTAATTATTGTTTTCATTTTTCTCATCTTTTTCGTTAAAGACGTTAATTTATCTTTAATCTTAATTTAAATGTTTATTAACGATATTTTAAATAATTGTTTTCTCGAAATCGCAAATTTTAATGATATAATTTTTAACGAAAATGATTTGAATTGATCTCGCAAATCTTTTAATTTTTATATAATATTCGACATGTTTTTTATCGCAATTATTAACACGATCTCATCGATAAAGCGAAATTTCGTCTTAATTAATAATAAAATAAAAATCGATTCGATAAAAATAATTAAAATCGAAGATTTATTGAGAAGCGTCGAAATCGATGATAACGATAAACGATTTAAAGATTCGTTTATTTGATTAACGATTAAATCGAAACGTTTAATAAAAGTTTACTTTGTCAACGTAAACTATAAAAACGACGATATGTATAAATCGTTATTCGTTATGCATGAGTAATAGAATAATTTCTTTTCGTGAATGAAATAGAATTGCTTTTTTTTAAACTTATAAAATTTGTCAAAATATGGAATAGGACACTTAGTTATATTGCTTTAAGAGTACTATGAAAAAAAGAGCGATTTATGTATGAACGCATTAATAATGCACGTAACGTCAAAAGGCTTAACGTCACGTGATTCGAAATTTCAACACTCTCCTTCGCTCGCATCTTTCTAAATCCGAATTTCGAATTATAAAAGTGAAAATTAATGTCGAATAATAAAATTGAATCGTAACGTCGGGTTGTAAACGTGAAAACATCTTATATTTTTTTTATCATTCTCTATATTCCTTATATTTCTTAAAATTCAAATATGATATTCGAAACTCGCGATGTTTAAAATCGAATAAAAACAATGAAAATCCGAAAAAAAAATCGAATATAAAGAAAAATCGAAAAATCTGAAAACGATTATGTTCTTTTGAACATATTCGTCACGATATCACATAAAAAAAAATCCACTTTTTGACGAAAACCCGTTTTTTGACAAATTTATTTTCAATTTATTTAATGCATATCAAAAATCGAGCGATACATAATCGATAAATATATGTGAGAATAAATTTTCCGATTGAACGAAAAGTTTCGAATTATATATGCATATATGCGATCGATCGTAAGATTTATGAAAATCGTTTCAAGATATTAATGTTTAACAATAATGATTGATAAAATGTATATAAATTATAATCGATATATTATGATGATGATGATAGCGTTTAAAAACATAAATATAATAATTGTAATAACGTTTAAAAGCATTTGAAAGCATCTAAACGTTATGTTATTAAAAAATTCTCGTAAATGATTAAATAAATTTGACGATAACGATCTTTTAAATAACAATATTATTTTCAAATTTGAATCGCACGTAAATATAAACCTTTTGAATAAATGTTCGTAAAATTTATGATTATAGATGCAATAGCGGCAAATCAATTTCAAATTAAATCTTGATAGATAAAAATTTGTTCGTAAAAGACGTTAAGATTGATAATTGAGATTTTGCGAATAAATTCGATCAATTATTCGAAATGTGAAGATTAATGAAATCTTTTCTTTGACGATTGAATAATAATATTAAATTAATTTTACGAATGATAATTATCTTTTTAAAATTAAATAATAATTATTTCTTTAAAATTATAATAATAATTTTTTTAAAATTATAATAACGATTTTTTTAAAATTAACGCGAAAAACCATTTATAAACGATGTTTCAATTCGATCAATTAATAAAATCTTTCAAATTTATTTTTAAAGAGGATTTTAATAAAATCGTCGATTATTTATTAATCGATAAAAACATATTTTAAGACGACATTTTCGATGATGATTTGTTTTTATATATAATAATGTTAAATGTTAATATGTTTAATATGAGCATGAAATTGAGGGTTTTTAATTAACGTTATAACGTCTTAATTATCGTAATAAATTATTATTATTTAAAAACATTTAACGTTTAAATTAAATTAATTGAGAAATTCGCGCAATTAAATCGTTTTTTTAATAATTTAAATTTAATTAATATATTCGATCTCACAAATTGAAAACGTTATTATAAATTATCGTTTAAAAAATCAATTAATTATCATATTATTTATATTAAAAACATATTCAAAAATAAAATATCGAATATCTTAATCATTTATTTAATCAACGTCGATATAATTTATAAAAAATTTAAAATCGCTTTGAAACATAAATTGTTAGTTTTTTATATAATTAAAATATAAAAAAATGCGCTTAATTGCGCTTTAATGAGAAACATCAAAATTCGAATTATATCGAAAAATCATTGAAATTGCGAAAGCGATATTCGAACGCGTATTCAATATCACATATATGAAAAAATCGATAATAAATTAATAAGCGTGATGAGATTCTTCAATAATCACGAAATCATTTTCGACGATATAAAATTTATCATTAATGATGAAAATTAAAATGATCGCGAATTCAATCATATTATAATCGATAAAAAACTTTTTAATATAAATTATTTATTTAAGACGTAAAATGCGATTAATATGATTTTTTATAATCATTATATCGAGATAATAAATGCATAAATTCAAATCGATTATTTTGAATTTTTTATAAAGTTTATTTTTAATCGCTTGAATATTAATTTTATCGAGATTTATAAACAAAATATCGTTTATATAAATAACGATAATGATAATGTTATTAATAAACATCGAAAAATCAATAACGATAAATTCGAAATTCAATTTTTTAAGATACGTAACGAGAATATTATATTAAATTTTAAAAAATTATTTTAAATTATATAACGTCTTTATAAACTTATAAACCTTATTTTCTTTATTTTTAATTTCAAATCTCATAAATTGCATCATATAAACTATCTTTTTAATATTATTATATAAAAAAATGATTTTAATATTCATTTATTCAAATTCTCAATTCAAGATTATTATAAAAACGAAAATGATTTTATAATTTATAAATTTGATTATTAAAACGAAAATTTCGTTAAAGTCGATTTTTTCTTATTGTTCGAAGTCATGAATTATTTAATAAATTTTATGTTATACGATTTCGTCGATAAGATTTCTTTTGATTTTATAAATTCATTTATCTCTCAAAACACGCGCATTTAAAAATAAATTCATTAAAATTCAAATGTTATTAATAATGAAAAAATCGATTTCGTTTTATATAATCATTTGTTAATGCATTTTGCGATAAAAATTCGTTATAATCTTTTTAAAGTTTTGAGATTTATAAAACTTAATGAAAATAATTTTTATTAATAAAACGAAAAAATTCGAAATGAAATTTCGATATAATTTCGTGATTTTGAATGATTTTGTAATAAAAATAAATTTAAAAGCTTTATTAATTATGAAGCGAATAATAAATTTAATCGTTAATGTGAATAAAAATAAAAAAGTTGCAATATTATCGTTAAATGTATCAAATAATCGTTTTATGATAAAGTTCAAATTAAATGCGTTTAAAATGATTACGACTTTTAACGAAATCCTTTTTAAAATTAAAATGAAATTAAATAAATTATTAACTTTTTTTTTGATAATTATATATCTCTTTTAACGCTTCTTTTTTGAAATTATAAAAAAAAAAAAAAAAAAATTTAATGCTTAATGTTCTTAATGAGTTTACGTTTATTATAATAAATGTTAATTTATTTTTCGATGATAACGATGCTCAATTCGAAAAAAGTGAATTTAAAAAAAACATTATTAATTCAATTAACATCAAAAACAATAATTATTTTATCACTATTTAAAAATATACGATAATTTTTATTTTAATAATTTAAAAAACGCTTTTTAACGACGCGATTTTGATATTTCTTTTAATTAATATTGCGAAAAAAAAATTAATAATAATCGATCTGATCGATAATACGTAAATGAAATACATTAAAAAAAATTCAATATTAATCTCGAATAAAATAACGTTATAATCGATAACGAATTAAATATTGCGAAAAATATTAATCGTTTAAACGAATTTTATTTAATATTTTTAAGACAATTTTTTTTTTAAATATAACGTTTATTTTACGTTAAATAATAACGTTTAAATGTTTAAATTTATTATTCATTTAAGAATTATTAAATACAATTTTTTTTTTAAATAATATTTTTAAATAATCGAAAGATTTTCATTTAATAATTATCGAATTTAATATCGCAATTAATGCGAAAGCGAATATATTTATTATCATTATATTTTAAATCATTAAAAATCATTTTAAACGCGATAAAAATTATTAAATTAAATTTATTAAACAACAAATAAACGTTAAATCGAAAAATTTTGTTATCAAAAAAGATAATTATTCACTCAAAGTTATTTTAAAAGATATTAAATAAATTTTAAAAATCGTTATAAATTAAATCGTTTTATCACTTTTTAAAAATAATGTGTTATTTATATAATTTCATTTTTATATTAATTATAAAACATAATTCGCAAGCATCGTCGAAAAGTGAAATAAAAAAATTCATTTCAACGCATATTTTAATCAACTTTTTGAAATTTTGAACGTTTAAATGATCATAATGTGCGTGTCATATGCGAAAAATTATTTTATTAATTTGAGATTTCGATAAAGATTGAGATTTTTAATTATCAAAAATAAATTTAATTAAAAACTCATCATAAATGAGAATCTCTTTATTAATGATTATTAAAATTAAAAAGATTTTCTCTCAAATATCGAGCGTATATAAATGATTTTAAATTCGTTTAAAAAAAACGTTGCTTTTTAATAATAATATCGTCGAAAACAAAAATTAAAAAAAAACCTTATTTCTTTAATTGTTTTTTAAAAATAAAATTAAAATCATAATTAAACATAAATTAAACGTTTCGAAAAATTAAAATGCGTTTAATATTATTTATTTTGCATTTAAATTCGATATTTTCGAAATTGATAATTATATAATTATTAATAAGATTATTTATAAAGCGTGAAAATTGAAAAAATTTAAAGATTTTAAAAATCGAAAAGATGTGAATCATATGTTAAATACATATATAATCGCGAAACCAAAAAGAAAACATTGTTATTATAATAAATAAAACAATAATTTACGCTTTATCGATAACTTTGAATTTGATGTTATAAATCTTTTTATTTAAAACGTTAAAGTTTGCGATAAATTCGAAAATCGATTTAAAAATAACGAAAATAATAAAAATGATAAAAATGATAAAATTAATGTGAACGATGAAATAATGAACGATTTTGAATTAGATAATTATTACAATTACGTTAACGTTATCAAATTAATTTTTTAATTTTTTAATGAATTTGAATTCGAATTTTTTTTTGATTACGTTTTTCATGATTATCACGATTATAATTATTATGATTATTATAATCATCGCGACTTTCGCGATCTTTTTTATTTATATCGTTTTCGTTTAAGCGCTTATTACGTGCATCGCACTCATTAATGTCGTATTAATTTTTTTTATAATGAACATAATATTTGCAAATTTAAATATAAATGCGAAAATTGTTGAAATTTACGCTCGCTTGAATACGATATTTGATAATATCTTTAACGATAATAAAAGCAAATACGAATTGTTGAATATATTCAAAAAAGTCGTCAATAATGACGATGAGCGCATACGTTTTTAAAATGAAATCGAATGAATTGATAACGATATTGAAAAATCGAATTATCGTATAATTCAATGTTCATCTGATCTCACGATCTTTATTATAAACATTATAAATTTGAATATAATTCTCGCGATACGCATTGTATTGAAAATTCAATCTTTTATAAAAATGATAAATTTTTCAATTTTCATCGAAAAAAATAATCGTTTAATCGAATTAATTCTTGAATTTTCAAATAACGTTTATAAAAATATTAATATATTCTTATAATTTATTTTCGCAAATGATTAAAATAAAAAATTTTAATTTAAAAATAATAAAATTGAAAATATCAAAATTTCGAAACTTATATTTTTCGAACTTTTTTTAAACATTAAAAACATTAATGTGATATTCGATTTTATTTCGAAAATTGTCTTCGTAACGAATTTTCATTATCGTGTAAATTTTATTATATATTTCGATTTAGATTAAAACGTTTATTTTAATAATTAAACGATTATTTAAAGCGTTTTTTATCTCAATAATAAGACTTTTAATAAACATAATTATATCGATTTCAATTTAATGTCACAATTCAATCAAATTCAAAAAATCTTACATTTAACATTTTCATTTGATATAATTAATAATTTTTATAAATATTTTAATTTTTTCAAATTGATTCAAAGAGATCGAAAATTTAATTTTAAAATGTTCGAATATAATGTTTTAAGAAAGTTGATTTGAATTTTAAGATTTAAAAGCTCGCGAAATTTAAATTCGCGTTATTTATGTTCGAAAAAATGATTTGCGATAAAATAAAGTTTAAAAAAAAAATTTGATTTGCGATATAAAGCTTTTAAAAATGATTAAGATAAGCGATATCGAAGAAATTGAACGTGCTTTAAAGCCAAAAAGGTCTTCATTTATAATAAACTTTAATAATAATTTAAAGATTGATTATTTCAAAATGAAAATGAAATCAACGTAAAAATTTAAAATAAAATCGTTATCGTTATCGTTATCATTATCATTATTCAAAAAATATTCAAAAATTTATAAGATTTCGAGAATATAAAAAAAGTTTCGTTGAACTTTAAAATTGATTCGATATAATTTAAATTTTCATTTATGAAAAATCTTTGTCTCGCAATCGAAAAAATAATTTAATGATATTTAAAAAAATGATAAATTTAATAAATCTTAAAAAAAATATAAAGGCATAAAAATGTTATTTTAAAAAAAAATCATTTAATTTTATAAATCATAACGAATTTATAAAAAATACGTTATTCGAATTATATTAATCGTTTTAATAATCAAAAGATTTTCAAAAAAAAACAATAAAATTTCGAAATCGAAAATAAAATTAATAATTTGATTTCGTTTATTTAAAACGTTTGAATATAATATCGTTATTATTAAATCGTTTTATAATAAAAATTTCTTTTTCTTTAATTCTCGAAATAAAAGGTTTTTTTTTTTTGCGTTTTAATTTTAACGTGTTAAACACGCGAAATAAAAAATGATTTCTCTTACTTTAATTATTAATTTAAATCTTTATTTTTAATTTTTTGATCTTTATTGCGAATATTTCGCAATTAAATTATTAATTATAATTATCGTGATCGAGTTTTGAATGAAACGATTTATAAAACGAAAACATATCATTTATCATTTTAATGTGTTTCACGTAAAGAAATTAATAATGTTTTAAAAATTTAACGATCATATAATCACGATCGCATAACAATTTTTAACAATTTCGATATATCACGATTATTTGCGATATATCTCAAATCGTTTTATTTTATTTTAAACGAAAATGAGAACGATATAAATATTAACGAAAACGATCGAATATTAATAACGTTTCAGCGTTTAAAAAAGCGATGTTGATCTTTAAAGACGCTCATAATTCTCGAAAAGACGTTATTAATTATCAAAAAAAACGCTTTAAATGCCGTTAATTTTTAACATTACTTTTTTTGCGTTCGTTTTTTTATAATTTTTGCGCGCTCTCATTGCGAGCGAATTATAATCATTTTAATTTAAATAATCATTTTATAATAAGCATTATTTATATCAAAAAGATTACGTTATATAAATGTAACGATTTTTATAATTAATGCTTTCATTGCGATAAATATAAAAACATTTGAAAATAATCTCAATTATAATGAATAATAAATAAATAATATTATAATAATGTCGATGCAAGTTCGAATTTATAATTTATTAAAATATGAAATAAAACACTTAATTGTATTGCTTTAAGAGTATTACGGAAAAAAGAGCGATCTATATACGGGCGCATTAATAGTGCACGTGACGTCAAAAGGCTTGGCGTCACGTGACCCGGAATTTCAACAGAATTCTACCCTTCTTTCGATCTTCTGAGAATTGGAGTTGATTGATGTGATAAACAAGCTGGGCTGGTCGGCAGATGATGAGTCGTCGACCTGAATGATGCAGTATGCCTGAGTGGTGGAGGACCTGATATCGTACAGTTGTTGTTAATGAAGAAGCTTGACCAGACAATTGTATGTCGATGTTGCTATCAAATGTTGGAAATACGATTGATTGACTATGAGGTGCTTGTTAAGTTCATGATAAGCGATACGATTATGGTTGACGACATAATGATATCGACAATGTGGTATATTAAAAACGTCATATTTTGGGTGATTGTAAGTTGATTGATTTTTCTATCAAAATTGACTATTTATCAATTTGTCAAGTCATAAATTTGGCAAGGTATCGTCTATTAAACAAATATAATAAACTTGACAACATAATAATATGACGATTCTCTTAACACTTCGCTCTGTTGTTTTTCGAAATAATTATACATTAAATCTTATTTTGAAAAGATACAATTTAATCGATTTATCAAATAATCAAAACCGTCTCATTTATTTAAAGAAATTTAAAGTTATCAAATTATCAAGATTTATTTAAATGTTAAAACACGCTTAATCGTTTTATTTATATTATTAATTTTATTTAAATAGTTTTAAGTCATCTCATTGAAAGTTTTCACGTCGTCGAATTTTATAATATATTTCACATTATTATCGTAAATATTATTCTCATAATTAATAAAACATATAAGATCTTTTTAAATCTTTAATAATTAAAATAATTTTTTTCGTAACTTTTTAAAGACCTCGAAATTATAATTTTTATTTCGATATTTTTTATAAATGTAAAAAATACGATTCGTAAAAATATATTTTTGAATTAACATTTTATAATAATTTTGAATAGTTATAAGATTTTAATATTTGATCGACTTCTCAAAATTCTGAAAAAGGTGGCATTTTTATAAAACTTATATGATAGCTTGATAAAAAATGTCTCATCGTTATTTAAAAATATTTTTCAAGTTCGAATTAAGAGTTATAAAGACGATTATTTTATTAATTATTCGAATTTCGAATATGAGCAATTTAAAAAAAGAATTAAATCGATTCAAATTTCTTTTAAACAATCTTTAAAATAATACATTTTATTTAAATATGCGAAAGAAATTAATTTACGTTATATATAAAGCATCGTTATTATAAATACGAAATCTAAATCAAATTTGATTTCGTTTATATTTTTTTATATAAAAATCTTTATAACAAATTTTTAATTTTCGAAATCTTAAATTTGTTTTAAGTTATCGCTTATATTTTTTCTTTTTCGATAAATAATTTTTCGAATTTATTTCGAAATGCGAGTATTAACTTTTGAACTTTTTTATTAAAATTGATGTTTTGAAATTCATTATCAAATAAATAGCGTTAGATTTAACGAAAATTAATGTTTTCAAAAAAGATCGATCAATTTGCGTTTTTTATGAATTTTTTTTGATTTTAATCGAGATGTTAAAAATGTTGTTTTAAAAACATAAAATGTTATATTTCAAAGATATAATCTAAAATTAATCGTTTTATTATATTTTATATCATAGATGTTAAAAAGAAATCGATAAAATCAGAGAAAATTATAAGTTATTTACGTATTAAATTTCAAATATCATTAAATCTTTTAACGCCGCGCTTTTATAAATTTATTCACATTATTAAATTGAATTTTTTAATATCGTCGAACTTTAAATTCTTTTTTAAACATATATGATATTATATAAAAATGATTAATAACTTTATTGTTATTGATAAAAAATGAAAATAAATTATTTTCATTTTATTTCGGATTTTTTTTTAATTTTATTATAATAATAATAAAATTTTTAAAATATGATAAATTTAATGTATAAAATTGTCATGGTTTCTTTCTTATATGTCTATGTCATATCTGCATCAATACCTGCACCAGTATTTAATATGCCCGATATATTCGATATGCCTTCATATTTGCGCTAATCCATATCTAACTTAGCGCCTTAACGAGTGCGCATCTTCTTCGTGATATCGCCCTTTATAATTATTCTTCATAAATGATATTTTTTATATATTATCAATACAAGTCATTACACACACATTAAGTCTTTAACATAATAATATTTATCTCTTTTTTAAACAATAGCGAGTTATTAACGAAATTGAAAATGTATTCAAAAAAACGCATCAATCACGATAAAATTTTATTATTAACATCTTGATGATAATACGTCAAAAACTCAAAACGCGAATCAAATTAATGAATTCGCGAGATCAACCAAAAGAGAGCGATCGTTTTAATTTTATAAATAATCAAATTTCAATCATAATCACGTCAAAGTTTTTCATTTACGAAAAATTAAGATTACGAACAAAAAATGAAATCAACATTTCATCGAACTTTTTCATAAATCCGAAAATAACGTTTATATCAAAATTTATTGAGACACAGGATTAAAGTTAAAACATTATAACAAATATAATAAGCGAAATGCAATATCCTTCATTATCTAACAATTTCAATAAAAATGATCAAAATTCGGATCGTGAAAATCCGTTTTCATTTAATATAATTCAAATAAAAAAATCATCAAAAGACGTTTTAAAAGGCGCTTAACCGAAAATGTCCGCGAATCGTCAAAAAAAACTACGTCAACGCGTCAAAAAATTCACCATCGAATTAAACGACCTTTAAAACGAAATGTTATTTACGAATATTATTAAAGACGACGCGAATTTTATTTATGCGATCATTAATTTATTCGAAAACTTTATTAATAATGCAATCAAATCTCTTGAAAAATAACGTGATACACTTAAAAATATGATTAAAAATGTTTAAATTTATCGAAAAAACTTAATCGTATTTCAATAAAAAAACATATAAATCGATAAAGAAGCAAATGAAGTCAAAATCAAATTTCATATTTTAATTTATTAATTGAAAAATGTTAACACGCGTGTTGTCAAAAAAGAAGAAAATGTTGCGAAGATTCGATAATTATGAAACAAATATCGTATTACAACGAAGAATTTATATCGTGAAAATAAACAACTTAAAATTATTATTACGACGTCACATAAAAAGAAATTAATGAATTTCGATGCGAAAAAACATCATATAAAGATTCGTTCACGTTATAATAACGCTTCTCTTTTTAATTTCCTAAAAAAAAACAATCGACATTACACACCTATTATAAAAACAAATGTTACGAATACGAAAACCGTTATCAATATCAATAAATATTATTCGAACGTGAAAAACTTTGAGAATTTCAAAAAAGATCATTATAAATGAAATAATTAACGTATATATCTTTATGCGAAGTTTAAACAAAGTGTTGAATAATTTTTTATTAAATTAAACAAAATCGGTTATATAAAAGATTATTGCAAAAACACGATTTTCGATATTATTAAAATTCATTCGAATATAACTCATCACAATTTTTATTTCACGACAAACGAAATAATTAAAAAATTAAAAAACATGTTTGAAATATATAATAAACTTGTCAAATCAAATGTTGAATTTCATAATTCAAATTTCGATATAAATGTCAAAAACAAAAAGAAATCTTTTAAAACCTTTTACGCCCGTTTTAATACAATCATCGCTTCTTTGAATTATATAAACATTTCAAAATGTTTAATTTGAAACGATTGATCAATATACGATTGAAATATCGAATTTTTAACGAAAATTTTATTTCATTTCGAAACATAATCGCTCGTTTACGTTATATCGTCATAAATTTAAAAATCATCGATAATGCTCTTTTAAATAAAGATAAAAAATCCGAAAACGATTAAAAAACAGTTGAAAAATTCATTAAATCATTAACACGTAATAATAATTTTTTCTTCGATAAAGAGAGAAGCAACAATCGATTAAACAATTTTAAACAAATCTTTTTATATCAAAATATTGAATATTATTATTTAAAAACTTTAATTAATCGCATTGTTAAAGAGAATCGTTATTGAAAATGTCTTAAAATTAATTATCGTTTTGATAATGATAATGCGTTATATCAAAACGCAAAATAATTTAACAAAAATCAAATTGAAATTATAATGAAAATTGTGAAAATCGAAATGAAGAAATAAAAGTTTATCGAATTTTTTAAAAAATCGAAAAATTAAATATTCTTGATTAAATCGTTATCAAAAACCTAAAAAAGCGTTTGCGCATAAGAATTAAAGAATTAAAAAATAAAAACTTTATTCTCGCTTTAATCACGCTTTTCGCTTATATCGTCGCTATTAAAACATCATTATAACATGGATAATAATTAAACTTTCGTGAATAAATTCATATTAATAAAAATGTTATTAAAATCGATTATCTTACGAATATTAAAGTCTTTATATATAACTTTGTAAACGTTACCTTTATTATAAAAAACAAGTTATCGAAAATAATTTTATTTAAATTTTATAAATTGCGCTTAGTTGATGATAAGTTTGCATTGAATATTATACACATAATCTTAATCAAATTGATTATCGAAGATTATATAAAAAATTTATGATATCTCGTCATCGCATTTGAATAATTTGATATTATTTTGAAAATGTTATAATTAAAATAATATGATCTTTATATTTTATTCAAGAAGAAAATCATCACACTTAATTTTAATTATTATATACTATCGTATTATTTATGATATAATAAACTTATAATAATTCATAATAATAATAAAAATCAAAAAATTTCTTATTCAAAAAATTTCTCTCAACACGTTAACATAACAAAAATCTTCGTCTTCGCATTCATAAAAATGATGAAAAAATTTAAAAATGAGATCATCGTAATGTGATCTTAAAATTTCGAACAATTATTTCAATCTTCTTTTTTTAAAAGAATTAAATTCACGATGAACGTATTTATAATAACGACGAACGATTACGAAAAGTTTTTCAATAAAATAAGAAAGAAATTTTTCATTTTAAAATAATTAAAAAAACGCGTACTCAAAGCATATTATAAATGAATTGAAATATAAAACCTCATAAAGATAAACAAATTATTATCAAATCGTTTTATAAATCACGAAATACATCTCAAAAAAAAGGTTTTATTATTTATAAAAAGAGTTTATAACATATTTAAAAAACAGATATTAATAATCAAAAAATATATTGATGAAATGTTAAAAAAGGGATATATTCGACTTAGCACATTTTCATATATCGCTTTTATCTTAATTATAAAGAAGTCGAATAAAGAATTTAAACTTTATATCGATTATCGAGTTTTCAATGCTCTCATCGTCTTCAATCAAAACGCATCGTTATTAATTAAGAAAATCTTTATCAAATTTTACGCAATTCGAATTTATAACAAATTCGATATCATAATTATTTTTAACGAGATTCGAATAAAAAAAGATTACCTTAAGGGGAATACCCCATCTGGGAATTTTAAGTGTATTGAACATTAATAAACAATAATAACTCATTCGCGTCAACGGAGGGGACTGCATAATAGCGCAGAAACACCCAATTATAAATAACTTTACATTCTTCAAAATGAACGTTAATATTCATTAATAAAGATGTTTCATCATTATCAAATTATATAAAATGTATCGTTGATTGTAAATCGATAGAAAGTCAATAAAGAGTCAATGAAGAGTCAATGAACAATTGATGAAAAGTTGATTTTAAATAATTTACGATTAATTTAAATTTAATAGATTACGGTAATATTCGTATTTTTTGAAAAATTTCTTTAAGTTCGATAGGGCTATAAGACTATATATATTGATTTTTTATATAAAATTTTCGAAAAAAATCGAAAAATTGAAAAATAAATAATGTGGCGTTGATATTTCGTAAGATATATGTTAAGCGAAATACCCGCTTTAGTGCAAACTTTATTATACTTAATATATAATTTGGGAATTATCGATTAAATATATATTAACTGTAAATATATGTTAATGTAGCATTTTTACAAATGAGCAATTAATGAACCATCAATGAAAAGTTGACGGAAAGTCGATTTCAACATGAAATCAATGAAATCAACACGTTCCATTTTCAAGTCGCGTGTTTCCCCTAAGATATAAAGAAAAAATAACCTTTCTCATTAAATATGATTTTTATAAATATATAATAATGTTATTTGATTTATATAACGCTTTTATCACATTTTAAACGTTTATTAATAACGTGTTAAAAGAATATTTAAACGTCTTCTGCACAACGTATTTTAACGATATTCTTATTTATAATAATATTAAAAAAAAGCACGTTCTTCACATAAAGAAAGTTTTAAAAAAACTTTAACAAATTAACCTTTACTTCTGTCACGGCAAGCAAGTAGCTTGGCAAGGTACGTGGTCTGGCGAGGTACCTGCCTTGCCACTGAGGTTTGCCTGCCAAGGAAGTACCTTGGCAAGATTCTTAGCTCAGCATGATAAATAGTCAGATTTCTAAGTAGCAAGAATCAAGCTTGATACATCACACAATGCATAGATGCTTCTGTCATGACAACTATCATGACAACTTCGATATCAATAAATGCGATTTTCATATTACTCGAATCAAATATTTCGATCTTATCATCATTATTAACGAAATCAAAATGAATTTCAAAAAAATCGACACGATCACACAATAAAAAAAACCTCGTTATATTAAAAATATATAAACATTTTTGAACTTTGTCAACTTTTATCGCAAATTTATTTTAAAATATTCAAAAATCGTCACATCTTTTATCAATCTCACACATATCGAATAAAAAAAAACTTTATATATTTTTAAATGAAAGATGATTCAAAGCAACGCGCATTCGATATACTCAAAAAAATGTTTATTATCGCACTTATATTTGCTCATTTCGATTCAAACAAAAAGACGTAATTAAAAATTAATGTTTTTAATTACGTGATAATTATTATATTATCATAAAAAAAAGGATAAAATTTTAAGACTTATAGCATTTCTCTCCAAAAAGATGTTTTCGATTAAATATAATTACGATATTTATAACAAAAAACTTATGATCATAATTCGTATTTTCGAAAAATGATATTTAAAACTCGCGGAGATTTTAATAAAAACTTTCATTCAAATCATTTTAAATTATAAAAAATTATAATATTTCATATCATCGAAATAATTAAACTCGCGTCAAATCAAATAAACAAATTTTTTATCAAAATTTAACTTTTGTATCACGTATCGCCCTGAAAAACAAAACATCAAATTCGATAATTTAATATGAAAAATAAAGAACTTTTCGAAAAACGATAATGATGATTATACGCAATATCATTATCAAATTATCCTCAAAAACGACAATCTAAACAAAAAAATGAAACATGCAACGCAATTTGCCTCTATGCTATTAAACGAAATAAAAAAAAATATGATTTATTTAATTACTATAATATACGAGTTTAACAAATAAAACGATCTCGATAATGAAAAATCAAATATAAAATCATCATCGAAATTTTTAACAGAGGCTTTTAAAGAGGAATTAAATGTTAAATCGATGAAAATCTTTATTATTAAAATTTTGAATTTATTGCGTTAAATAAAGAGCGTTTATAAACACGATAATATTATTTAAAACATCATTTAAATAAAGATTTCAAATCAAAGCATTTTTTTTTAAACATTATCAAAAATAATATCAAATTCGAATTAAAAGATTATAAAATTCATAACGATTTATTATATGTGAATAATAGACTTTATGTATCGAACGACTCGAACCTACGCATTAAAATCATCAAAAACATATACGATATATCTTTCGATAAACACGCAAATAAATCATTTATTTATAATAAATTATCACGTTATTATTATTAATCTAAAATAATAAATTTAATAACACATTATATAAAAAATTATCACATTTATAAAAGATTAAAAATTTATTATAAAGATAAATAAAGATTATTAAAGTCTTTATTCATCTCAAATCGTTATTAACAAAACATTTTCATCGATTTCATCACCTCTTTATTAATTTGTTTAAAATATAATCGTTTATATCAACACGTCATAATTATGATAAACAAACTTTTCAAAAAAAAAGTTTATATTTTTAAATTCTCTCGAAATGAAAACGATTATATAAACCTTTATTAAATGAATTTAATGAGAGAAAAAATATCCTTTCTCCATTATCTCTGATCGCGATATATAATTCATCACACACTTTTGAAAAAGATTATGTCACAAAATGAAGATAAAATCATTACTTTTCATTGTTTTTTATTTTAAAACAAACGATCAAATCGAAAATGTTAATGCGTTATTCAAATAATTTTTATGAACATATATCAATTATAATCAAAATATTTAAATAAATTAATTTTCACTTATAAAGATTAAAACAAATTTAAACAAAAACATTTTTATAAACGTATCTCTTTTTCTCTTTATCAAAGAATACATTTCTCGATCAAAATTAAAACCCCTTAATCTTTAAAAACAATTTGTTAATCAAAGAGTTAAAAAAGAAATTTAATTCGTCGATATCTTTATAAATAAAATAAATCGAATAAAATATTACATTAAAGAACAATTCGAATGATTTCGAGCTTTATAAAAAAAAATTAATCGATATCGTATATCAATTTCGAAATTTATAATAAATGACATAATAATATTAAATAACCGCAACATCAAAACGATGAAAGTAAACAAATCACTTAATCACAAAAACTTAAAATCTTTTAAGATCATCAAAGCATACGATAATTCGATATATCATTTAAAATTATCAACGTTAATGAAAAGATTCCATTTTATTTTTCATTTATAATTATTTCATTTAAATAATAATAACCCTCTTTTAAAATAACGCATAACTTTATCACCATTTATTAATATCGATAAGAAAAATAAAATATAAGAAATTAAAAAAATTCTCGAATTCAAAATTGATAAGAAAATGAAAAATTCTATCACAAACAAAAAAGAATGTTTTATATACAAAATCAAATACATCGAATCTAAAATCTATGATAATTCATCATAACAATTATTCGTCAACGCGACAAAAAACCCCGACCTGATCGTCGATTATTATTACAAATATTCAAATAAACCTAAACCCCATTTCTCATTCGAAAAATCATTCAAATTAAACTCTTTATTAACATTACTAATACATAATTCCTCCGCCCGTGACGATTTCAAACCCAAATCGAAATACTAAATCATAATAACTGAAAACATTACTTCGCTTACGCCTAAGCGTGCGTCACGAATATAAGAAAATTTATCAAAAAGTCATCGCAAAAGCTTCGATTTTAAAGAGAAAAATAACATCATAATTTCTTTCTTATATGTCTATGTTATATTTGCATCAATATTTGCATCAATATTTAATATGCTCGATATGTTCGATATGCCTTCATATTTGCGCTAATCTATATCTGATTTAACGTTTTAACGAGTGCGCATCTTCTTCGTGATGTCGCCCTTTGTAATTACTCTTCATAAATAATATTTTTTATATATTATCAATATAAGTCATTGCACACACATTGAGTTTTTAACAAAAATATAATAATCATAAATTAATTATCGCTATAACGTATATCGAACTTACATTTTTAAATTTAATGTATATTATGTTGAAATGTGTTAACTATCAAACATGAAAGGTTTGTCGAGACTTGACACATTTTGTATTTAAATATTCTGTTGCAAACTACTCAATCAATCAAGTGTTTCACTTACTTTCAATAAGTTATAAACCCGAAATCGTAAGACATTCGTTTAATCAATTATTTATTTATCATTTATGAATCAATTAACTCATTAATTAAGCGTATAAGAAAAAATTCTTAAAAACTAAATCATAATGTCAAAATCTAAACGACAAAGCGATTATTCATTTCGCAATAACCTCTTTAAATTTATTTATTACACATAATTATTTTTATTAATAAATCATGTTTTGAATATATATTTTATTTTATTCAATGATTTATTTATATAATAATCGCAAGTGATAAATCGTGAGGCGTTAATTGTAATTTGTTTTCAAAGGATTACGATTTATTATTTATTAATTTCAATCTTTGAGCGATGAGTCATATTCATAACGCAATGATCGAATAATTTTTTAAAAATCGTTTAACCCTATAAATTGCATCTTAATCTTTTATTTAAAGAATAAAAAGATTAAAATTAATTTAATCAAACGCGCGTTATTTTTATCAATCGATTAAACGTTATTAAATAATATCATTTCGTTGTTTATGAAATGGAAAAGGGGTCGCAACACGTTGCAAATTTATTCTCAATTTTATTATTATGACATCAATTGTCAGATTGTTTTTAACGAAACATTAAATCAAAATCAAAGTCAATAGCGGCAACGGGTCGCTCATGACAACGTGCATCCCGCTACAAAACATGACTTCTGCCATATCAACGATCGCTGTCATATCAACGATCGTTATTATATTAACGATTTTAATATCAACTGTGATTGAAAAAGGACATAAAAGATCCTTGATTTCTTCTAATTTTGATTTAAAAGATTCAATCACATTTATTAATCACATTTCTCGTCAAGATAAATTCAAACGCTTTAAACATATTTCTCCTTTTATAAATCAAAACAAATTTAAACGTTTTCGCACTTTCACGTTTTTCATATTTTTAAACATTTTTTAAAAAGAGTTTCGAGCTCAATTCAAAAGAGTTTAATCGATAAAACGCATTTTCGAACGCGATTTCCCTCTTTATAATTAAACATTAAATAAAATTTATCATTAATTCAAAACGCGTTCGGAAAGCAAAAAACGCGATTATGTGTTTATTTATTTATTTGATAATATTACAATTTTCAATAATTTTACTCACGAATTTTCTTTCGAATTAATTAATAATGAAAATCTTTTTGAAATTATCGTTTAATTTGTTGAATTCAATTTTCTTATCAACATTTAAATTCTTTATATTTTTAATAACATATCGAAATCATTATTAAAATATTTGACAAAATCGTCGACGTGAAATTCAATAATGACCTTCCGCTTTATATTAAAAAACTTGAAAAACTTAAAGATCTTCAAATATGATCTCGAGAGATACGATCATTTTTTACATTATAACGTCTCATCAAATTCATCAAAATGAAACAAAATGAGACTTTTATCATATTTGTTATTTTTGAAAACATTTTATTTAATGAATTTATGATAATAATCAATATCGTCGAAAAGAAACGAATTAAATGAGACTTAAAACATAAATTTTGCATTAACATTATTAAAAATCGTTTTAAAAACAATTTGTTTGCGAATTATAAAGACGAGATCAATGCGCACGTCTTATAAAATATCATTTATAAAAATAATAAACCTAAAGGTTTCAATACGCTCAATAACTTACATTATCAATTATTCAAATTAAATTTTAATTAATATAAAGATGCAATTAACTTTGTTATTTATTTTAAAAACATTTATAATAACATTATTAATTTATCGTTTAAATTAAAATTAAAAACCAATTTTTTTTATATGAACTTAAATAAAACGAATAACGTTTATTTACTTTATTTATTATATTTAAAATCATAAATTTATAAATAATGTCAATATCGAGACAACTTATTCATCAAAATACGTTATTATTTGATTTATTCAAATTATAATTAATCTCTTTTTTAAATGTTAAGAATTTATCTTTACGTTCGTTATTCAGCGTATCTTTCGTTTTATTATTTCAATTTCAATTTTAAAATATATTATTATTGTTAAATCTCAAAAAAACGTTATATTTGATTTCAATAATAAAATCATTCAAAAATTCGTCAAATATTATATTTATTATAAAAAGCATTATTATATTAAAGCGAAATGCGATCAACTCTTTAATAAAAGTCGTTGAAATAATTTTAATAAAAACTTTGACGGCGATAACGAGAAAAATAATAATAATAATAATAATAACAATAACGATGAAGATAAGTTTAAAAATAAAAAAAATAATAATCGAAAAAATGTTTTCAATAATAAAAAACGTCGTCGTAAAAATCATAACTTTATCGAATTTTTTAATAATTAAAAAAAAACCATGATTGTCTTCACGATTAAAATAAACAATTCATCATTTTCATAATAAACGATGAATTGTGTTTATTTTCAACATTTCATATTCAACAAAGATTGTTTTATATAATATCGCGTTTTCGATTTCAAATTAAATAACATTCGCTTCATTAAGGGTATTAAAAACATTCACATTTTCATTAACATCGATAAAATACGCATTAATATCATCATCGATAATTAAAAAAAAAAACTTATTTTTATAAATGTTTTTTATATTTTAAATTTATCTTTAAATTTAATTTTTTAAAAACAATTAATGCGCAATAATATTCATATAAAATTTATATAAAATGATATCGAATTTGATAATCGTGATATTATTATTTAATTATAAAATAATAATCGTTATTGTTTACGTTTATGAAAATTTAATCATTAAACTTTAATTTCTTTCAAGCAGTCGTTAATGTTTATATTTATATTTAAATAATATAACATCAAATTCGTTATGTTTTATATCATTTTTAAATATAAAAAACATTTCAATTCAATAAATAACGTTATTTTTTCGTCAATTTATTTCGATTTTTTTTTTTCAAATTCAAATCTCGATGTTACATCGCGTAAAATTAACAAATTAAATTCTCGATTTATGATATGCTCGCATGAATCATTTAAAATATTAAAACGTTTATAAATTAATCAAATTGTTTAAAAACATCGATTTATTCAAAATTATCGTTAATAAAAAGTCTTATGCTTTTTGCGCAATCAAAAAACGTAAAAAACGTCACACAAATCTCACATTCGCCCTAAAAAAAGACTTTTGAATTTAATTTATAATAATGTTTACGATTTTATCATTTTTCATGATCGTTTTAACGATAAATATTTTATTATTTTCATTAATAATTAAAATAAACGTTTTGAAATTGAAATTATTAAATATAAAAACGAAATCTTTTTTATTTTCAAGCGTTATTAAATTAAAAATTAATATAAAAATGTCATCGTTAAACGTCTTCGAATTAATTATAACGATAAATATGAAAACTTTGATTTTAATATTCACCGTATCAATTATAACATCACATAAAAACTTATTCATTTTAAAAACTTTAAATAAAATGAAATCGTCGAACGATTTAATTAAACGCTTTTCAACATTATTAACATTATCATTAAAAACATTGATCTTAATTGAAAATATTGATCAGAATTCGTATTAATTATTAATTATCTTTATAATCGAAATCTTATACGTTCGCGTAAGTTCATTTTATATTAAATTCACATAATTTATAAATCTCATTTAAATTATATACGTCGCATTAAAATTTCAAATTTTATTATTTTGCGTAAGTTTATTATTAATTGAAAGAAAAATCAAAAGCGCGTTATAAAAAAAAACCTTATCGATTATAAAGGCGATCATATTTATTATATATTATTATCAAATGATAACATTATTTGATTTTTCAAAATCATTTAAAACTTGAAAAAGAATAATTCTTTATTTGATTTATAATTGTTAATTATTTCAATTATAAAAGAGAATTCGTCATTTATAACGTCTTTCGTCGCTGAAAATTGATTATTTATAAACGAAATAAACGTTAATAAACTTATTTAATTGTTTAAACTTAAATTCGTTATAATTATAAAACTCATAAATCTCTTTAAAATTAACGCATTAATTCTTAACTCGTTATCGTTATTAACTTTCATTCTTTAAAACGATATATCAAACAATGCGTCGTCGTTTTATTCAAATCATTTTTATCTCATATCACACGATCTTTTATTAAATCTTATTCAATTTTATGCGATAATTATTCAAATTGTTATCGTAATAAAATTATACGAATCGAAAACTTATAAAAAAATCATTATTAATAATTCATATCGAAAATAATGAAAAAATAACATGATCGATGAAAATGATTATTTATTAAAAAATGAGATTTAAAAATTTATTAATTTATTTAAAAAGCGTATTATTTTTCGTGATAAATGAATTTATATTATCAAATGCGAAATTCGCGACGAAGTTATTCGTTTCAGAACTCGTTAAATAATTTATAACTTCGAATAATAAAAAAACTTGAACTTCAATGAAACTTTCGTCTTAATAATTAAATTTATATCTTATAAAACGATTTTTATCTTAATCGTTATTAAGAATTGAGATTTAAAACAAATAAACGTTAAAATCGATTTCTTTTATAATAACGTTGAAAAAGAGATTTATATAAAACAACTCATTAAATATGTTTTAAAGAAATATTTCAATAAGGTTTACAAGTTTAATAAGGTTCTTTATAATTTAAAACGATCTTTTCGAATTTAATATAACATTTTTATCGAATATATAAAAAAAATCGATCTCGTTTTTATTAATGTCGATTTTAACATTTTCATTAATTTAAATATTAATGTCATTATTATTTTTTTATATAAACGATGTTCTTATTATTGATTTATCTCGATTTAAAATTTAACGAATAAAAAACGCTTTTAATATCAAATTCAAAATATATAATCTCGATTTTTATAATTATTATTTGAAAATAATAATAATTCGCGATTATGTTAATCGAATTTTACGATTAAAACAATTAATTTATATTGAGCGTTTTTTTTATATTTATAAAATGTGAAAAATTAAAATAAAATTCATTTCAATAAAGATTAATTTGCGATCGATATTTATCGAAAAAAAATATATAATTTTCAAAGAATTTCTTTAGATTTATCAATCGATTATGAAATTTTTTATGTATGTTATGCTCGACATCAGATCAGATATTGTTTTCATTATTTTAATAATCTTTTGATACGTTTTCAATTTTATCGAGACTTATTATGTCGTTATTAAACGCATCTTTTATTATTTAAAAGAAATTATCAATCAACATCTCATTTATAAAAATACATTTCAAAAATTCATCGATTATATTAATTTCGATTGAATTAATGATTATGATATTCGCAAATTAATTTTAAATTATATTTTTAATTTAAAAAATAAGATTATTAATTAATCATTTAAGCGATAATTTATGATCGCATTATTTATTTATAAAATTAAATATATCGATTAAATGTAAATCGTTAAAAAAATTATTTAATTAAAAAATCTTTTGAATTAAATTCGTTTCAATGAAACGTTTTAAATAATTATTATTTATAATAATAATCAAAACGCAATTGCGCTCGTTAAAAACCTTTAACATTATAATCATATTAAACATATCGATATTCAATATCATTAAATACGCGATCAAATCATTAATAACAATGTCGATTTATAATACGTGTTTATCGATAAATAAATCGTCGATGATCTTATCAAGGCTTTTTATAAAAACAAATTCGAATTGTTTCGCAAACTTATTGACCTCGAATCACGTTTTTAAAATGAATAAAATTTAAAACATTATTTAAAAATAAATAAATTATTTCTTTTTTCGCTTTTATGAAAGCTTTTTTTTCTCATTAATTTTCACATTATAAATAATCGATTGAGTTTATTCGCAAAACCTTAAATATTAATCTTGACGTTTATATTCTTATTTATCAAGATTTAATTTAAAGTTGATTTGTCGTTATTGCATTTATAATTACAAATTTTACGAATTTCTTCTTAAAACATTTATGTCTAAATTCGATTCAAATTTAAGATTTACGTCATTATCAAAAAGGTCGTTATCGTCGATTCTCGTTATTTACCTTGAATTTTTTTAAGGCCATTATACCCATATCTTTTGATGTCTTTTAAAATCATCGTATTTATTCTTTCAGACGTTAATGTCGTTATCATCATCATTATCATCAATACATTAATCGTAATTTATATATACTCTATTAATTATTACTGTCAAATATCAATTCTCTGAAACGATTCTCATAAGTCTTATAATCGATCGCATATATGCATATATAATTCGAAATATTTCGTTCAATCGGAAAATTTACCCTCATATATATTCATCGATCGTGTGTTATTCGATTTTTGATGTGCATTAAATAACCTGCAAATAAATTTATCAAAAAACGATTTTTCGTCAAAAAGTGGAATTTTTTGTATAAGACACCGTAACGAATATGTTCAAAAGGACATAATCGTTTTCAAAAAAAAAAAAAATTCGATTTCCTTTTTCGGATTTTCACTGTTTTTATCCAGTTTTGAACATCGCGAGTTTTGAATCTCATGTTTCAAATCTGGGTGATTATAAGACATTTTCGACTACTTTTTCGACTTTTTCGAATTTTTCGACTTTTTCGACTTTCATTCTTTTTACCCGGCGTTAAGGTCATATAACATTTCGAATGAGAGGGGTAGAGGGGGTGGTTCAAACACTTTGATTTTTTCGAGCTGCAATGCAATCATGTGGGAGTGTTGAAATGTGTTAGCTATCAAACATGAAAGGTTTGCCGAGGCTTGGCACATTTTGTATTTAGATGCTCTGTTGCAGACTACTCAATCAATCAAGTGTTTCACCTACTTTCAACATATTATAAAAAGATTTTTGACGAATTGAGTTTACATAGCATTAAAATCGTTAATAATTTTATTAATCGTAATTATCGTGTTAACGTTCATAATAAAATATAAATTAATGTCTTTAATTTCACCTTTATTTATAGAATAATAAGAATATAAATTTCGAATTGTATCTCGAATCTTATTATTTAATATCAATTTATAATACTTTTTGTTTAATTTATTTTTAATTTTAATTAATATTTTCAAAAAACGAAGAGCGTATTTAAATAGAAATATCATGAAAATGTTAATAATCATGATTTTGTTTTTTATCGATAAATGATATCGAATTTATGCCCTCGTCGACGTCTTAATCTTTATTAATATTTTCGCTTAAAATGTATCAAATTGATATTTTATTGTGATATTTATAAAAATATTCAAATGTTTATAGAAATTATTTAAGAATGTTTTTTTGACGTTTTTAAATCGAATTCGAATTATCTTTTTAATATATAAAATATATGATTTTGTTTAATTGATTTTGACGCTCGTGATATTATAGTAGATCTTAAAAATCATTATTAATGCGTCGATTTCGATTTGTGTTTAAATAATGATTATCGTATTATTCACATATATAATTATTTTTAATTGCACGATTTTCATTTTGACTTTTATATAAATGAGTTTAAAGTTATGTAGCGCGTAAGATCTTTAATAACGATCACGAAAAAAATATAACTTAATAAATCTTTTTAACGTATATCACATCGAATTCACAAAATCTCCTCAAAGTAATTATTAATAAAAAATTTAATTTTTACATCTCGATAAAAAAGGCGAGTTTAAGAATTTTTTTTTGATATTTTAAATTTAATTAATATCGCGAAAAATTCATAATTAATTTTATTATACGCCTTTTTTTGATTTAAGAAGATAATTATCAATCTCGATTTTCATCTCGCGAGTTTTATTATAATTTCATATTTAATTATCAAATTTTGAATAATCTTGATATCATTATTAATAAATCTTTTAAACAAAAAAATCCATTGTTATAAATTAATAATCTTTTTTAAAATCGCGATTAATCTTTATATTAATATATTTATAAATAATTTATAATTCATATTCATTATAAATAAAAAATGATAATTTCGAATGTTCGTTTATTTTTCTTTATTTTTGAATAAGAAGATGAAAATATTATTTATTTAACGTTTTAATAACGTTTTTTTATTTTAATTTTTATTAAAAAACTTTATTAACATTTACACGATTATTAAGAAGTTAATTTTTTATTTTTTATTTTATATAAGTATTTTATAATATTCGTTGAATAAATCGATTTTTTCGAATAACGATTTCAACGTCGTTCGACGAATAGCGATTTTAATCTCTTATAACGATATCGATTTTTTCAATCTTAACATCGTTTTTAACGATATTTTTTTTATGATGTAATTTAATATTTGTTTTCTACTTTTTTCGTCGAAGGTTTTTATATCGTAAAGATTTTGATAACAATTCGGTATTATTTTGAGGATATATTTTGAATTTAAATATGTTATATTATTGTTATTTTTTAATATCTTAATGAGATTGTAATTTATTCTTCGTGTTTTAAAAAAGAAATATTTCGTTAATTTTTCGTTAAGTATAAAATGTTTCGTTATTATATTATATACGTAATTCTTATTAAAAATGTTCATAAAATGTTTCTTTCGCGTTTTAATAATTAACAAATTCATTTTCAATTCGGGGTTCACTTTATATAAATTTCTTTTTTTTGATACATTAATCTTTTACGACGTAAATTAAATTTTAATTTGTCGTTAATTCATTTATTATTTTTATTAACGTTTTATAAAAATTAAATCATTAAAGTCTTTTATATGCTTCATTTTTTCAAAAAAATTAATTTCGAAAATGTTTTCAGGGCTCATAAATAAGATTTTCGCATTTTTTTTTATAAAATTATAAAAGATATTTGTTATCTTCTCGAATCTTTAATAATTATAAAGATTAATTTAATTATAATCGAGATCGTTTTATAATCGATGAGAAATTCGTTCGATACGATGTTTCATTTTTTAAATTTATTCAAGTAATCTTTTTTAATATATATTTTATTAATTTTTGAATATAAAATATCGTTAACGTAATATGTGAAGATTATTAAGTTAAGGTTTTTAATTTTTTAATTATTTATTAATTTATGTGTGTTATTTTCTTTAAATTGTATTAATAATTTCGAAATTTTTTATAATTGAAAAGCTCGCGAAGGTATTTATGAGGTTTTATTTACTATTAATAATGTTAAATTTTAATTTTTTCTTGTTATGTTATAAGGCGTAAAAATTAAATTGCGTTAAAATATCTTATTTTTTTTAAAAAAAATCAAATTAAACGTTTAATGTTTTGAACTAAATTATAAATAAATGTTACGTTGAGCGAATATCTTTGACACAAAATTTCATATATTAAAATGCGATCGTCGTCGTTGATGTAAAGAATATGATTCGAATTATCATCAAATGTTTATATTATAATTTACACATTAATTATAATGATAATCTTATTACGATTTATAATAAAAATAATAATGTGTATTTGCGAGAATAACTTTTTGTAATATTTCGCGAATTTGATAAATAGGTTGATTTTTTTAAATCGTATTGAATTTAGAATAAAATGAATATTTAATGAAACGATTTTTATTTTATGTGTTATTATAATAATTATGATATAGAAAAATTACTTTTTAATAAAAAAAACTTAATTTTTTTAAAAGATTTAAGATTCTTTATAATTTCATAATCGTGAATAATGTAATTTATTTTATAATAGATTTTATAAATTTCGTTAACATTTATAAACTTGAATTTCATTATAAATGATATATTAAAACTTAATTTCGATTTTTTAATTTTAAATTCAAAATTTCTCAATTTGAGATTTGTTTCAAAGATAGTAATGATTTTTATTTCGATTATATAAAGTTTCTTTTTATATTTTAATTAAAACTTTTTTTAAGACTTTTTTAGATTTTCAATTTGCATTATTAAAACATGATAATTTATGATCTCGAAGAAGCTTTTTGAGATAAGGAAAATTTACAAATCATCGATATGATATGTTATGATTTTAATCTTATATTATTTTTCATCTTTTTTAATAAAGATCGATATATTTTTCGTTACATTTTTGATTTTTTTAAACCGATAATGCATTATTTAATTCTTATTATTATGCTTCTCTGCGAATTCAACGTTTTTAAAATTCATGATATTTTTAAGTGTTTTTAAAATTTATTTTAATATAAGCTTTTTATCTTTCTCTCATAACGCGGTTGACATTTTTAAATAAAATCATTTATCGTTAATAAGTTTCGATATTATTAAAAAAATTATCGTTTCTTTTTGATTTTTATCTTCTTCTTTTCATTTTTTCTCATAAGAATTATTTTCTCGATAAAAAAAAGAGAATAATCGAATTGTTATTCAATTTCGATTTTGATTTGAAATGATTAAAAATTCGTATTCCCTCAGAGTTTTCACTCTTTATTAACGATGAATTTTAAATGAAATTCGTTTTTTTAATTTACTGTCTTTTCTTTTTCGTTATCTTTTTCGAAAATGTTAACGTGATAATATTATTTTTTTAATTAAATTAACGAATAATAAAAGCGAAGTATTAAAGATATTCGAGATATGTGAATAAATAATTTGCTTATTTAAAATGTTGATTCTCGTAACATTAAATAAGATTTCAAATATCGAAAATGTATAATTTTAAATTCAATAATAGTCGTTCGTTTTTCTTTTATTTTGATATTAAAAATAAAGTTGCGAAAGGTTTTCATTTTTTTCATAAATCTTTTATTTAATTCGTTTTCATTTTTTTTATTTCATTATTTTAACGACTTTTTTGATCATCTTTATCGTTATCTTTTTTTCTTTTTTTTCTTTTATATTTTTTAAATTAATCGATCATCTTCTTGATTTAATTAAATTAGAAAAGTTTATACGTTTCGATTTTTTTGATAACGACTTTAACGACTTCGATCGATTTTTAAAAATATTCTCGATAATGATATTCGTCTTTTTCAAATTCAAAAAAATCTCATCGTTTGCATTTGTGTTATTTTCAAACTCATTCGAAAACAAATCTTGTTTTAACGTATTTTAATTTTTTTATTCGATTTTGATTGATTTTTGATAAATCGTTTATTAATAATATTAAATTGAGCGATAAGATTTGATTCTCGCATCTCATTTTCGAAAGATTTAAATATAATTATTCATAAGAAAACGTTAATGATCGATAATATAAATGTTATATCTTATTATCTGATAACCGCCGAGAGGCAACAAATTTCTAACTTGAAAAAAGAGTACTTTCGACGTATATCGAACAACTTAGTCAACAATAAATCTATTTATATACTTTTAAATTTTCAATTGTATTATAGAAGCTTGACTACAATTTGCACTCTTCAGAATTTTAATTAAACATTTCAATGTACTTAAATAATATAGAAAAGTGAGGTAAAAAAATTGTTGCCATCGGCTCGGCGGTTATCAGATAAAACGATTTAGGTTTTATAAAATATATTTTTCATCGAGATTTTTGATTTTAAATTTTAATCGTTTTCTCTTTTGATTATCTCGTTTTAATAAAAAAAATTGATTTCTTTTAAATGTGCGTGTTTAAAAAGATGAGAAGATAATATAAATTAATAATATCATTTAAATTAACGGTGAATTGATAAGAGAAAATTTAAAGAATTCGTTTATATGTGATTATTCGTTCGTTTAAAATGTTTTAAAGTAATTTTGAGATAAATTTTTAAATAAATGTCGAAAACAATAAAAGAATGTTTAAGATATTAAATTTTAAAAATATCACGATAAGATATCACACGTAGTTTTAATTATTATAAATAAGACGTTGTTTGTAGCATTTTAAAAAGACACGTTGTCGTCGCCGAAACAACTTTTTTATGTTTTTTTAAAGATTATATATGTACCTTAAAGTAACAACGCGAGCGTAAGATTTCTGGTTAACAACGACAAAATCTATTAAAAGTCTGTTGACAGTATATCGATAATTTTCAACATTTAGTTTTTTTGAATATTTTATTAAAGAAGTATTTAATATGATTTTTAATTAATTATATATTCGATAATAGAGTTTACGTTAGCGAAAGCTAATTTTAAAATTCGTTAAACGTATATTTAAATGAATATCAACGTTTTGAAACCTTTAAATAAAGATTTCAAAAAATGATAATAAATCACCTTTAAGAGTAATATATTATATAATCACGTAACTTAAAAAAATTTCAAAAATATATATTTACAGAATTTACGAAATAATATTAAATAAATGTTGAAAGTTATTTGAAAATTATTGATAAATGTTCAAAAAATTGTTAATGAATTTTTAACAGATTTTTAACAGATTCTCGATAAATGTTAAACAGATAGCGAACAGATTTTTCAAACATGAATTTATCGAAGATTATGTTGAAAGTAGATGGAACACTTGGTTGATTGAGTAGTCTACAACAGAGCATCTAGATACAAAATGTGTCAAGTCTCGGCAAACCTTCCTTGCCTCGACAAACCTTTCATGTTTGATAATTAACACATTTCAACATTTTTACATGATCGCATTGCAATTCGAAAAATCAAAATATTTGAATCATCTTTTTCATTTTTCTCATTCGAGATATTATATAACCTAAACGCCGAGTAAAAAGAGTGAAAGTCGAAAAAATCGAAAAATTTCGAAAAAGTAATCGAAAACGTCTCATAATCATTTAAATATCAAATATGAGATTCAAAACTCGCGATAATCAAAATTGGGTAAGAACAATGAAAATTCGAAAAAGGAAATCGGATTTTTTTTTTTTTTTTTTTGAAAACGATTATGTCCTTTTGGACATATTCGTCACGGTGTCACATAAAAAAAATTCCACTTTTCGACGAAAAACCGTTTTTTGACAAATTTATTTTCAATTTATTTGATGCACATCAAAAATCGAGCAACACATGATCGATGAATATATATGAAAATAAATTTTTCGATTAAACGAAATATTTCGAATTGCATATGCATACATGCGATCGGTTATAAAATTTACGAATCGTTTTAAAACATTGATAAGTATTTAACAATAATAATTAATAGAATATATGCAGATTGCGATCGATACATTGCAACGATGATGATGATAATGATAATAACGACATTGATGATTTAAAAGTATGCGTGTGATAATTGAGATGACGCCTAAAAGAATAAATTTGATAATCATAATGAAAATCTAAAAAGCGATTTAACGATAACGACTTTTCTAATAACGGCGTAGTTTTCAAATTTGAAACGAACGTAAATATAGGTCTTTTGAATAAATGCTCGTAAAGTCTATAATTATAATTGTAATAACGACAAATCAACTTTGAATTAAATTTTGAAAAAAGTTTAAGACAATTAACGAAAAATTCGATAATAACGATTTTATAAATAACGACGCAGATTTTAAATTTGAATCGGATATAAATATAAATTTTCTGAAAAGAAGCTCGTAAAGTTTATGATTATAAATACAATAACGAAAAATTAGTTTTAAATTAAATTTTAATAAATCGAAGTTTGTTCATATAAAACGTTAAGATTAATATTTAAGGTTTTGCGAATAAATTCGATCGATTATTCGTAATGTGAAGATCAATTAAACAAAAGAATTCTCACAAAAATGAAAAAAGAAATAATTTATTTACTTTTAAACGATGTTTTAAACTTTATTCACCTTAAAAGCGTGATTCGAAATCAATAAATTTATAAAACAATTCGAATTTGTCCTTATAAAGAACTTTGATAAAATCGTTAACGATTTATTTGTCGATAAATATATATTATAAATCGACATTATCATTAACGATTTGATCGCGCACTCAATGATGTTAAATGTTGATGTGTTTAATATGATTATGATATTAAAGGTTTTTAACGAGCGCAATTGCGTTTTGATTATTATTATAAATAATAATCATTTAAAACGTTTTATTAAAACGAATTTAATTTAAAAGGTCTTTTAATCAAATAATTTTTTTGATAATTTGCGTTTAATTAATATATTTAATTTCATAAATAAATAATATGATTGTAAATTATTATTTAAATAATTAATTGATAATCTCATTTTTTAAATTAAAAACGTAATTTGAAATTAATTTGCGAATATCGTAATCGTCAATTCAATCGAAATTAATATAATTAATAAATTTTTATAATGTATCTTTATAAATGAAATGTTAATTAATAATTTTTTTCAAATAACGAAAGATGCGTTTAATAACGATATAATAAATCTTAATAAAATTAAAAGCGTATCGAAAAATCATTGAAATAACGAAAACAATATTTAATCTAATATCGAATATAACGTATATAAAAGATTTCATAATCGATTAATAAATTTAAAGAAACTCTTTAAAAATTGTGTATTTTTTTTTGATAAATGTTAATCGCAAATTGATTTTCATTGAAATAAACTTTATTTTAATTTTTTATATTTCATAAATATAAAAAAAACGCTCGATATAAACGAATTGTTTTAATCGTAAAATTCGATTAACACGATCGCGAATTATTATCATTTTCAAATAATAATTATAAAAATCGAAATCGTTTATTTTGAATTTGATATTAAAAACGTCTTTGATTCGTTAAATTTCAAATCGAAATGAATTAATAATAAGAACATTATTCACATAAAGAATAATAATAATATTAATATTTGAGTCAATAAAGACGTTGAAATCGATATTAATAAAAACGAGATCGATTTTTTTCATATATTCGATAAAGATGTTATATTAAATTCGAAAAAATTGTTTTAAATTATAAAGGATTTTATTGAATTTGCAAACTTTATCAAAATACTTTTTTAAGACATATTTAATGAATTATTTTATATAAATCTTTTTTTTAACGTTATTATAAAGGAAAACGATTTTAACGTTCATTTATTTTAAATCTTAATTCTCGATAACGATTAAAACGAGAATCATTTTATAAAATATAAATTTAATCATTAAAACGAAAGTTTCATTAAAATTCAAACCTTTTTATTATTCGAAATTATAAATTATTTAACGAATTTTAAAGCGAATGATTTCGTCGCGAGTTTCGCATTTAATAATATAAATTCATTTATCACGAAAAATAATGCGCTCTTTAAATAAATCGATAAATTTTCAAATCTTATTTTTTAACAAAAAATCATTTTTTTCGATCATATCATTTTTTCATTATTTTCGATATGAATTATTAACAATGATTTCTTTATAAATCTTCGATTTATACGACTTTATTACGATAACGACTTAAATAATCATCGCATAAAATTGAATAAAATTTAACAAAAGATCGCGCGATATAAAATAAAAATGATTTAAATAAAACGATGACGCATTATTTAACACATCGTTTTAAAAAATGAGAATTAATGAAAACGACGAATTAAGAATTAATGCGTTAATTTTAAAGAGATTTAAGAATTTTATAATTGCAGAGAGTTCAATTATTAAAAATTTAAGTTTAAACGATTAATTAAATTCATTAACGTTTATCTCGTTCATAAATAATTAATTTTTAATAATGAAAAACGTTATAAACGTTAAATCATTTCTTTTCATAATTAAATCAATTAATAATTATAAATCAAATAAAGAATTATTCTTTTTCAAATCTCAGACGATTTTAAAAGATCGAATAATGTTATTATTTAATAATAACATATGATAAATATAATCGTCTTCATAATCGATAAAAATTCTTTTAATAACGCGTTTTTAATTTTTTTTTAAATTAATAACGAGTTTATGTAAAATAATTAAGTTTAAAATTTTAATGCGACGTATATGATTCAAGCGAGGTTTATAATTTATATAAATTTAATATAAAATGAGTTTGCGCGATCGTATAAAATTTCGATTATAAAAATAATTGACGATTAATATAAGTTTTAATCAATATTTTTAATCAAAATTAATGTTTTTAATAATAATGTTAATAATGTTAAAAAGCGTTTAATTAAATCGTTTAACGATCTCATTTTATTCGAGATTCTCAAAATAAATAAACTTTTATATGATATTATAATTAACACGATAAATATTAAAATCAAAATCTTTATATTTATTATTATAATTAATTCGAAAACGTTTAACGATAACATTTTCGTGTTGATTTTTAATTTAATAACGCTTGAAAATAAAAAAGATTTCGCTTTTATGTTCGATAATTTTAATTTCAAAACGTTTATTTTAATTATTAATGAAGATAATAAAATATTTATTATTAAAGCGATCGCGAGAAATAATGAAATCGCAAACATCGTTATAAATTAAATTTAGAAATTTTTTTTTAAGACGAATATGAGATTTGTGTAACGCTTTTTACGTTTTTTTGATTATGTTTTTTGATTATGTAAAAAACATAAGACTTTTTATTAACGATAATTTTAAATAAATCGATATCTTTGAATAATTTGATTAATTTATAAACGTTTTAATATCTCAAATAATTCATGCGAGCATATCACAAATCGAAAATTTAATTATTAATTTTACGCGATACAACATCGAGATTTGAATTCGAAAAAAAAAATCGAAATAAATTAACGAAAAAACAACGTCATTTATCGAATTAAAATGTTTTTTATATTTAAAAATGATATAAAATATAACGAATTTGATGTTATATTATTTAAACATAAATATGAACATTAACGATTATTTAAAAAAAATCAAAATTTGATGATTAAGCTTTTATAAATGTAAATAATAAAGATTATTATTTTATAATCAAATAATGATATTATGATTATTAAACTCGATATCATTTTGCACAAATTTCATATGAATGTTATTTCGCATTAATTGTTTTTGAAAGATTAAATTTAAAAATAAGTTTAAAACAAAAAAAACATTCGTAAAAATAAGTTTTTTTCTTTGATTATCGATAATGATATTAATACGTATTTTATTAATATTAATGAAAATGCGAACGCTTTTAATATTCTTAATAAGACGAATATTATTTAATTTAAAATCGAAAACGCGATATTATATAAAATAATTTTTATTAAACGTGAAGTGTTAAGAGTAAACACAATTCATCGTTTATCACGAAAATGATAAATTATTTGTTTTAATCGTGAAAATAATCATAATTTCTTTTTGATTATTAAAAAACTTTATAAAGTTTCGATTTTTACGACGACGTTTTTTATTATTAAATTTATCATTTTTTCGATCATTATTTTTTTGTCTTTGAAATTATCGTTATCGTTATTATTATCGTTATTATCGTTATTTTTTTTATCGCTATCGTCATTAAAATTATTATTAAAATTATTTTAACGGCTTTTATCAAAAAATTAACCGCATTTCGCTTTAATATAATAATGCTTTTTATAATAAATGCAATATTTGACGAACTTTTAAATAATTCTATTATTGACATCAAATATAATATTTTTTTAAGATTTAATAATAATAATATATTTTAAAATTGAAATTGAAGCAATAAAGCGAAAGAGGCGTTGAATAACGAACGTAAAGATAAATTTTTAACGTTCAAAGAAAAAATTGATCATAATTTAAATAAATCAAATAATAATGTATTTTAATAAATAAATTATCTCGATATTGATATCATTTATAAATTTATGATTTTGAATATAATAAGTGAAATAAACGTTATTCGCTTTATTTAAATTTATATAAAAAAAAACTAAGAAAATTAATTTTTAATCTCAATTTAAACGATAAATTAATAATGTTATTATAAATGCTCTTAAAACGAGCGACAAAATCAATTGCATTTTTATATTAATCAAGATTTAATTTAAGCAATTAACGATATAAATCATTAAACATATCGAAATCTTTAAATTTATTATCTTTATAAATAACATTTTATAAAACGTGCGCATTAATTTCGTCTTTATGATTTATAAATAAATTATTTTCAAAACGATTCTTGATGATATTAATGTAAAGTTTATGTTTCAAATTTTATTTAATTCGTTTCTTTTCGACAATATCGATTATTATCATAAATTCGTTAAATAAAATATTTTCAAAAATGATAAATATAATAAAAGTCTCATTTTGTTTCATTTTAATGAATTTGATAAAACGTTACGACGTAAAAAATTGTTATATCTCTCAAAATCATATTTAAAAGTCTTTGAATTTTTCAAACTTTTTAATATGAAGCGAAAGATCATTATTGAATTTCACGTTAACGATTTTTTCGAACATAATAATTTCGATATGTTATTAAAAATACGAAGAATTTGAGTGCTGATAAAAAGATTAAATTTAATAAATTGAATAATAATTTTAAAGAGATTTTCATTATTAATTGATTCGAAAAAAGATTCGCGAATAAAAATATCGAGAATTATAATATTATTAAATAAATAAATAAATACGTAATCGCGTCCTTTGTTTTTCGAACGCGTTTTAAATTAATAATAAATTTTATTTAATATTTGATTATAAAGAGAGAAATCGCGTTCGAAAATGCGTTTTATCGATCGAGCTTTTTTAAATTAAGCTCGAAATTTTTTTCAAAAAATATTTAAAAATATGAAAAGTTTGAAAATGCGAAAACGTTTAAATTTGTTTTAATTTATAAAAAAAGAAGGATAATGTTCAAAACGTTTAAATTTGTCTCGACAAAAAGTGTGATTAATAAATATAATTAAATCTTCTAATGCTTGAAAATCAAAATCAAAAAAAATCAAAAATCTTTTATATTCTTTTTTAATCATAATTAACATTAAAATCGTTAATATAATAACGATCGTTAATATAACAAAAGTCGTGATTTATAACGAAATATTCGTTATCATAAACGATTCGTTATCGCTATTGATTTTAATTTGATGTTTTATTAAAAGTAATTTGACAATTAATATCATAATAATCGTCGTTTAAGAGCAGAGTTTATAATATGTTGCAACTTCTTTTTTATTTCATAAATAATAAAATGACATTATTTAATAACGTTTAATCGATTAATTGAAAAATGCGCGTTTAGATTAATTCAATCTTAATTCTTTTATTCTTTAAATAAGAAATTAAGATGCAATTTATAAAATTAAACGATTTTTTAGAAAATTATTCGATTATTGCGTTATGAATATAACTCATCGCTCAAAGATTGAAATTAATAAATAATTAATCGTATTCTTTAAAAGCGAATTGCAATCAACGCTTCACGATTTATTATTTGCGATTATCACATAAATAAATAATTGAATTAAATCAAATATTATTCAAAGCACGATTTATTAACAAAAATGATTATATGTGATAAATAAATTTGATTGCGTAATTATCGCAAAGTGAATGATTGTTTTATCACTTAAATTTTGACATTATGATTTAACTCTTAAAGACTTTTCCCTATACGCTTAATTAATGAATTAATTTAATTCATAAATGATAAATAAATAATTAATTAAACGAATGCTTTACGATTTCGAACTTATAATCTATTAAAAATAAATGAAACATTTAATTAATTGAATAATCTGTAACAGAGCATTTAAATACAAAATGTGTCAAGCCTCGACAAACCTTTCTTGTCTCGGCAAACCTTCCATGTTTGATAACTAACACATTTCAACAAATTTGTCTATCTTAACTGGTTAGTGGAAACGAAATATATATATTAAGTTTCTAAAAATAGATTGTAATTACCTAGTCCTAAAATAGAAATAATTTGAACTTAATTTTGAATTCAGAGATCGTCTTAAAACTAGGAGATTCCCCTAAGGTAATTAAATCAAATGAAATGAATTTTCAAGTCTAAAAGTTACTCTAAGGTAGCATTCTCTACAATGAAAGCTCTACCGAAGAAGAAATGGGTAACGAAATTGAATCTTTATATGGTCTCTGTAAACGCGCTGTGGAAAGTCTTTCCCTAGAAGCGCTGGTCATCAAGATATCAAGTGATTTGGTTGCTCCAGCGCCAGGATATGTGAGCACGTGGCAGGAAACTCGAAGTCGGAGAAGTCTCCGAAGTAGCCTAACTTTTGACTTCGATGCTGTTTTATCAGATCTGCGATTTTATTCTGAATAGACAGTCAAAGGTCATAATTAGTGAAGCCTCTTGATTAAGAGGAACTCCCCCTTGCTTGACAATGAGTTCATTACTTCTTACAGAAATCTTATGCAATTGAAGCACTCTTTCTGGCTGTACGTTGCCATGCTGCGTAAGGGCTGATGCAGCTCCAGCGACACCAAATAATGATCTGAATAACACCTGCCCATGCTCGGTTGGATAATTGCAACAAAAAATGCGAGATTCGAGACATTGATATTCAGGCAATGCTCGGCGGCGTATCCCCCGTTCGCTGGAAGGCTTCGCCCCTCATCATCTCAAAGGCTCTCTCGGAAGTCTCAAGAGTTTTTCGCCGACCGAAGTGCGCCCATTTGGGTTCCATCGCCTGCTTCAAGTTCTCCAGACTAACATCCATGGATTTCCCTACCCCTAGAAGTGATTTAGCATTAGGACCACTTGGGGGGAGCAACAACACCTACCAAGCTTATCATGTTGCCAAACATTGGCCTTCATACCAACGCCGTAATATGCATGTCTCCTCAAGAAGGCTAGCCACACCTCCACGGTTTCTGGATGCCCATCTTGTATCTGAATCAGCCGCCGAAGGGTGATCCTTTCGAAATTCTCTTGGCTTTTCTTGAAGATGAAATTACTCCGAGGCACTGTCCACCGTTCAGTGATGCGCGGCAAAGGAATCGGTCCAGCAGCAGGCAAATTAAGATAATAGGCAGCCCGAAGAGCAAATTCGGCAAAAAATTCCACGTTTCGCACACTGTAAGACCGCAGCTGTAGATCGCAGGTGGGTACGCCATATTGTGCGCGCCGTTTCAAGGGTTTCAGATAGAGAGCCTGAACACTTCGAGGCAGACGTGGGTTGTCACGTTGCTTTGGAGGCATATATCCCTGAGGCTGTTCTCTGGGAGTAGTGTGTACCATGTGGGCATCTGCGCTATTTCCTTCACCAAGTTGCCTTGTAGATGCACTGGAAGTGGCTCAGTCGATGCAGTTCCTTTTCTAGAAGGTTTTGCTCACTCTACGGATTGGGTTGGCAGTGATTGAAGCGGCGCAGGCATTGCCGGCCTGCGACACATGTTATCGTGAGCATTGAGACAAATATGGAGTTGATGGATCACTAACAGATTCCTGATATGCAATTCCATGTCTTCTTGCAATCCGCGTCTTGTTGTTGTCGAGAACCTGGCTCTCGCGGACTGCGTTCCCAGAGAACTCTTGCATTGATCTCGTCTCTTGGAATTTGACATTGCCATGGTCCGCACTTGGGTATGGCCCAAAAGGTAGGCCGCCTCGCATAGGGGAATGCGTGCACAAGCCCACGAGGACGCCATGTTACCTAAGCTTCGCTCAATTCTCGATTGCGATCGAAGGCTTTCCCTTCGCAGCCGTCTTGTGAGTGATGAATTGAGAAGTTTACAAGATTGCGGACAAGGTGCCCGTTTGAACTCAGATTGAGAACAGACCTCCTCGATGTGACTGCATAGCAAAAGTGCTATGCTGTAAAGACAGAGTAACCTTGACGTAGAAAAAAATTCACGTCCTTTATGCAGAAATTAATTGCTTTCTTATTTATTTGAATAAGGCTGAAACTAGCGTGTACCTGGACTTGTCCAGAAACATCTGATGTACGGAAGAAGATAGCTACCAAGAGTCGTTTATTATTGTTTTCCTTTTTTTCTTTGTTTCTGTTAAAAAATTCAAGATAATATATTCTCAAAATAACGTATAAATTGCGCGCGTAAAATTCAAAATGATTTGTGATCAAAGTCAAAATAGATTTATATTAATAATATATTTATATTATTAAAACAAGTTAAGATTTATGAATTAAATTTATAATACTCAAGGCAAATGAAGGCGAAACGAATTTAAGTAACGTCGGTCAATCGAACTCTGCTTGCTTTTTATGTGTATATAATTTATTTTTATTGTTATATAAAAAGCATCTGCTTAATAATTTTATTTTTAATATATTTAATCGAATAACTCGATTGTATTCTCGATAGATCGTTTAAAATTATAATAAATAAATCGATTTTATTAATAATTTAGCTTAAAGTTATATATAATTAATAATAAATAAAGATCTTCGATTGTAAACATAAATCGATTTGTTATAAAAATTGATTTTGCGATTTATTAATCGTTATATTAAAGATTAAACGAATTAAATATTAAATTTATCGAAAAGAAATATATAAACTATTCGAATCGGGCGGAGCAAAAGATATACGTGATATATAATAACGTTTATCGTTATATTCGCTTTTAAAAATGCGATAATCGAATATCTTAAATTTAATATATTTGATTTATAAACGTGTTTCATTAAGGTAGTTACAAATTCATTCATTCCCACTTACGTTTGTGCTTTGCCCTATCACTAAGTGCATGGTATGGCTTATGGGGAAAGTGTCTACAGTCTTTGAAGAAGCGCCCAATCATCACTTGCATCGCGAACTAACCCCTTGTTTGATCTTGATTATAGGCAGTTCAAATATGACAAGGCTAGTATCGAGAACAATTAAGGTTCGTTCGTCTAAAAAGCGGTTCTTTTCTCACCGCTGCGCCATGTTTCAGAGTGCTGAACCAAAGAACGACAAGTTGGGTCTTAGGTCCAGGGCGCAGCGGCTTGGGAACGATCAATTCCCAGTCGATGAAAGAACCCGGGTTCGCCGGATGGCAAATCAGCAGCAGTCACGAGCATGATCAGTGAGATCACCCAAGTACTGTTGTTTTGCAGCGGCTGAACGGACCACAACGCGAGCTGCATAAAATGTTAACAGTGCACCGTTTAAAGCCGCCTTGTCAATTTTACATTGTTGTCCACGTCTCTCACCAGATGGGAGTGCTTCACCAACTTCAGAGCTGAGTCTCAACTGGGAGCCGGTGTTGTTAGCGAAGCTCTGCGGTATCTTAATACTTGTACTCGACAATGATTTGGTAGGAGCTCAGTGATTTGACCGAGACATTGATCTCCTGCACGTAGGTAACCTGCTGCATGCCCTCTTAAGCGTCCTGCCTAAAGACTCTTTTACGCTCTTCCTGCACGTTCTAAGCCTATTACTTGCCGTACTGCAGCCATTGTCTTGTCCGCTTGCCGTCGTGCCTTGGTTGAGCCCTCGGTGGCAATATCGTCCAGATAGTGAGTCTCATCATTATTAATGATTCTATTGTATTTGTCTCGAGTGCTGGCTAAGCTTTCGGAAATAGCTCTGGTTGCCGTTGCTTTGAACTGTCGCATGCTCAAAGACTTGCAAGCTTGAGCGAGCTCCTCAGCTGTTCTGCCTTCTCCATCAAGGTATGACATTATGGCCAAAAGATTCGAAACACCCGGCCGATGTTCTGGATCAAATGACACACCTGTAATTGAATCTGTCAGTGCAAGCCTGATTTTGTCACCAATGATTTCTGTGCCATCATTTATTTGGATCCGTGAGCGAAAGTCCTGGTGGGATTTTGACATTTTGAGACGTGGCTCTTTCAGCGACATGACACGTTTCGCAGATGCTGAGAAAGTTTAGAAGAATATTAAATCAGACAGAGACGATCAGTGGCCTGACTCACATAAGACGGTTTGTGGTTTCACGAGTATTTCTCCATGGACAGTATTGAACTGATCAGCGCATTGCCGCGCAAACTCCAAATGCTGCGCTTGGTCCTCTCCTACTGGGACATGAGTAGCGCTGGAAAAGTGAGCGAAGAAAGGCTTGAGCAAGGTAGAAGCCATACCCGTAGAGCAGAATATCCGCGGCCTGCAGCACAGGATAGGAGAAGAGTCCCAGTTTTAGTTTTGCTTTTGCACTCGTAGAGTCCAGCGCAGACACTTCATCTGACAGGGCGAGCTTGCTCTGTAGATGGTCAGTCAAACCGGATCGATGATCTTTCTAGGTTTCGCTCCCGTCTTTACACACCTTCCACTGTGTCATGCGAGAAAGGTATCCCACAGAGGCTGTACAGCTCAATATCCACATCAACTCCGTGTGCTCCGGAACCTGCAACTCTTCAGCATGTATATTCCGATGAGCATTGCTGTCGAATCATGAAACCATACTGCAGATTGATAGAAGATGATAGATCGCTCGGGATCCAAGCCGACGGCCAAGAGGGTCGCCAACGTCTCTCGTTTCCATCTCCGTAGCTGATCTGCATCCTGGTTGATCGTGATAGCATGCAAGTCAACGATGGAGTACAGCAACTTAGTGGAAGGCGACGCTTCATTTTGCAGTCGAGCCCATTGCTGCAAAGCACCTAGATAGTTCCCCAGGTGAGGAACACCCGTAGGCTGAATGCCGGAGAATATTACGTGGGCTTTGGTGGACGATGTGTGCAGCCGCTGGCTGCGTCGATTGACCCCGCTTGTGACATGCGTCGAAGTCGATTTCCAAGGGCACTTACGCTGCTGGTAACATCCAATTCGAGGATGCCGCCGGACACCAAATCGCATTGCTGGTATTCAGAATACATGCACGTCCTCGGTCTGTTTGCTGATGGTATTGAATGGTATTGAGGTTCGATTCCTCATGGCGCTGGTACAATGGTGTAGCTGTTTTTTATTTTCTGGCAGCGCCATTACCTCGAGTTGCCGTAGTTTCCCCGGAGATTCAGGGTTCGATTCCCGATCTGATCTGGCTTAAGTGCAGCAGCAGTGCGTTTGAATGGTTCGTCTCGCGGGGGCTCGCCCTCGTTGCGAGGGTCGTGTTTGCTGATGATATTTGATGGTATTGAGGTTCGATTCTTAATGGCGCTGGTACAATGGTGTAGCTGTTTCTTATTTTCTATGTCTATGCGACGAGAATACTCGCTTCGCCGAAAAGCCTATCCTCTTAGCGGTCTAGTCGTAAAAGGCTAGCTTCACACGTAGGAAGCTTTAAGTGCCAAATTCAAGGCCTGGACATAAGTCATTAAAATCCGAGGTTTAACCGATCATTGCTCGCATTCCCCAAGATTTGCCTTAGTTCTCAGATGTTGATTTGTAAGTTGTTTATTTTATTGAAATTATGTAAGTTCTTAGAACGAAGGTACCCCTTTAACGAAATCTATAAAAAATCGAACTTATAAATCGCTCCGCCCTATTATTTTTCGAGATAATTATACATTAAATTTTATTTTAAGAAAAATCGTTTCATTTATTTAAAGAAATCTCAAATTATTTAATTTATTTAAATATTAAAGCACGTTTAATCATTTCATTTATATTATTAATTTCGTTTAAATCGCCTTAAGTTATTTCGTTGAAATTTTTCACGTCGTCGAATTTTATAATATATTTTATATTATTATCATAAATATCATCTTTATAATCGATAAAATATATAAAAAAAAATCGAATCTTTAATAATTAAAAAGATTTTTTTCACAGCTTTTTAAAGATCTCGAAATTATAATCTTTATTTCGATATTTTTTATAAGTGTAGAAAATACGATTTATAAAAATATATTTTCAAATTAATATTTTATAATAATTTCGAATAATTATTGAATTTTAATATTTAATCGATTTTTCGAAATTATAAAAAAGGTGACATTTTTATAAAGTTTATATAATAATTTAATAGAAGATATTTTATCGTTATTTAAAGATATTTCTCAAATTCGAATTGAGAATTATAAAAACGATCATTTTATTAATTATTCAAATTTCGAATGCGAATCGTTTAAAAAGAAAAGATTAAATTAATTCAAATTCTTTTTAATAATCTTTAAAATAATGCATTTTGTTTATATGAAAAAGATTAATTTACATTATGTATAAAACATCGTTATTATAAATATAAAATTTAAATCAAATTCGATTTCGTGCGTATTTTTTTATATAAGAATCCTTATAGCAAATTCTTAATTTTCAAAATTTTAAACTTATTTTAAATTATTATTTATATTCTTTTTTTTTCGATAAATGATTTATCGAATTTATTTCGAAATGCGAATATTAATCTTTGAACTTTTTTATTAAAATTAATGTCTCGAAATTTATTATCAAATAAATAACGATAAATTTAATAAAAATTGATATTTTCAAAAAAAATCAATCGGTTTATGTTTTTTATAAAATATTTATTTTTTTAACTTTAATTGAAATTTCAAAAGTGTTATTTTGAAAATATGAAATATTATGTTTTAAAAATATAATTCGAAATTTATCGTTTTATCGTATTTTATATTATAATCATTAAAGAAAAAGTGATGAAATTAAAGAAAATTATAAACTGTTAACGTATTGAATTTTAAATATTATTAAACATTTTAATGTCGCGTTTTTATGACTTTATTCACATTATTGAATTGAATTTTTTGATATCCTTAAAATTTAATATTATATAAAAATAATTAACAATTTCATTATTGTTAATAAGAGACGAAAATAAATCATTTTCATTTTATTTTATATTCTTTTTCAATTTTGTTATAATAATAATAAAAATTTTAAAACATAATTAATTTAACGTATAAAATGCAATAATTATAAATTAATTATCGTTATAACGTATATCGAACTTGCATTTTTAAATTTAATGTATATTACAAAAACATCTTTAATGAATTGAATTCACATAATATTAAAATTATTAATAATTGTATTAATCGTGACTATCGTGTTAACATTTATAATAAAATATAAATTAATATCTTCAATTTCATTTTTATTTATAAAATAATAAAAATGTAAATTTTAAATTATATTTCGAATTTTGTTATTTTATATCAATTTATAATATTTCTTATTTAACTCATTTTTAATCTTAATCGATATTTTTAAAAAGCGAAAAACGTATTTAAATAAAGACATCATAAAGATATTAACAATTATGATTTTATTTTTTATTAATAAATGATATTCAATTTATGCTCTCGTTAACGTCTTAATCTTTATTAACATTTTTATTTAAAATATATTAAATTGATATCTTATTATAATATTCATAAAAATATTCAAATGTTTATAAAAGTTATTCGAGAATATTTTCTTGGCGTTTTTAAATCGAATTCGAATTATCTTTTTAATATATAAGATATATAATTTTGTTCAATTAATTTTTGCATTTATGATTTTATAATAAATCTCGAAAATCGTTATTAACGCGTCGATTTCGATTTGTGTTTAAATAATAATTATTATATTATTCGCATATGTAATTATTTTCAATTACGCGATTTTCATTTTGATTTTTAATATAAATGAATTTAAAGTTATATAATGTATAAGATTTTCGATAACGATCACGAAAAGAATATAATTTAATAAATCTTTTTAATGTATATTATATTGAATTCATAATTTTTTTTTAAAATGATTATTAACAAAAAATTTGATCTTTGCGTTTCGATAGAGAAAGTGAATTTTTTTTTTTTGATATCTCAAATTTAATTAATGTCGCAAAAAGAAATTTATGATTGATTTTATTATACGTCTTTTTTTAATTTAGTAAGATAATTGTTATCTTAATCTCGATCTTCGTCTCGTAAGCTTTATTATAATTTTATATTTAATTATCAAATTTTGAATAATTTTAATATTGTCATTAATAAGTTTTTTAAATAAAAAGATTAATTGATATAGATTAATAACCTTTTTTAAAAACGCGGTCAATCTTTATATTAATATATTTATAAATAATCTATAATTTATATTCATTATAAATAAAAACCGATAATTTGAAATATTTATTTGTTTTTCTTTATTTTTGAATGAGAAAATGAAAATATCATTTATTTAACATTTTAATAACGTTTTTTTATTTTAAATCTCATTGAAAAATCTCGTTAACGTTTATATAATTGTCGAGAAATTATTCTTTTATTTTTTATGTCATATAAATGTCTTATAATATTCGTTAAATAAATCCATTTTTTCGAATAATGATTTTAACGTCGCTCGACGAATAACGATTTCAATTTTTATAATAATATCGATTTTCTCAATCTTAATATCGCTTTTAACGATATTTTTTTTATAATATAATTCAATATTTATTTTTTAATTTTTTCGTCGAAAATTCTTATGTCGTAAAGATCTCGATAATAATTCGTCGTTATTTTGAAAATATTTTTTGAATTCGAATATGTTATATCATTATCATCTTTTAATGTCTTAATGAAATTATAATTTATTCTTCGTATTTTAAAAAAGAATCATTTCGTTGATTTTTCGTTAAATATAAAATGTTTCGTTATTGCATTATATGCGTAATTTTTATTGAAAATGTTCGTAAGATATTTTTTTCGCGTTTCAATAATTAATAATTTCGTTTTTAATTCGAAATTTACTTTTTTTTTTTTTTTTAATATATTAATTTTTTATATTATAAATTGAATTTCAATTTATTATTAATTCGCTCATTATTTTTATTGATGTTTTATAAAAATTAAGTCATTAAAGTTTTATATATGTTTTATTTTTTCAAAAAAATCAATTTCGAAAGTGCTTTTAAAATTTATAAATAAGATTTTCGCATTTATTTTCTTTACAAGATTACAAAAAACATTTATCATTTTTTTAAATCTTTGATAATCGTAAAGGTTAATTTAATTATAATCGCGATTGTTTTATAATTAATAAAAAATTCATTTAATACGATATCTCATTTTTTAAATTCATTTATTCAATTTTCTTTAATATACATTTTATTAATCTTTAAATATAAAATATCGTTAACGTAATATGTGAAAATAATTAAATTAAGATTTTTAATTTTTCAATTATTTATTAATTTATATATATTATTTCCTTTAAATTATGTTAATAATTTCGAAATTTTTTATAATTAATAAACTCGCGAAGCTATTCGTAAGACTTTGTTTATTATTAATAATGTTAAATTTCAATTCTTTCTCATTACGTTATAGGGCGAAGAAATCGAATTACGTCAAAATGTCTCATTTCTCTTTTAAAGTCAGGTTTATTAATAATATTAAGTTGAACGATAAAGAGCTTTCGCATTTCATTTTCAGAAGACTCAGATATAATTATTCATAAGACAACGTTAATAATCGATAATAATATGTGCTGAGGGCGCGAGCTTTCCAGTAGTGAAAAGCTTGAAAGTTTTTACATTATAATAATACTTATCCTTTTTACGCTCGAGAGAGATCTTCGAAACCTCTCTTTCTCTTCGAGAACTTTTCGAGAGCTCTTTGAAAGCTTTTATCGAAAGGACTGTTCTCATAAGCTTAAAGTCATAATATATAATATATTATATATGAGACTTCGAGTTTGCTTCGACAATCTTTTCGATAAAAATCTTCGAAAAGTTCTCAAAGAGTTTCGAAGGGTAAAAGGATTTAAAAAAAAAGTTTGTTAAAGGCTTCGAGCATTCAAAAGTTTCTAAAAAAGTTTCGATTTATTCGATTAAATTTTATGAAAATAACATTATTCGAAAGCGCGTATTCGAGTTTATAATTTTATTTATTCATTTTATTATTATATAATATATAACAGAAAAGAAATAAGAAAAAATTAAATATAAAAAGTTAATGTTCGAGATTTAATCTTATGTAGTGATTTATTTGAAACGTATTCGCGTTTAAATCGAAAATGAAAAAATAAGATGAGTTTTAATTTAAAAATCGTGAAATTTAAAGATTTAATTAATGAAACCTTATTTTAAGTATATCGTATTTTTTTTTATATAACTTTTAATTATAAAGAAAATAAGCTTCTCAATTAACATTATATTTTATCATAAAATAATCTAGGTTTTGTAAAATATATTTTCTATCGAAACTCTTAATTTTAAATCTTAATCATTTTCTCTTTTAATTATCTCGCTTCAATAAATTTTTTTAATTCTCTTAAAATATGCGTGTTCAAAAAGATGAAAAAATGATATAAATTAATAATATAATTTAAATCAACGATGAATTAATAAAAGAAAAATTTAAAGAATTTGTTTATATGTGATCATTTATTCGCTCAAAATGTTTCAAAATAATTTCAAAATAAATCGTCAGATAAAAATCGAAAACGATAAAAAAAAAATTAAAATATTACATTTTTAAAAACATCACGATAAGACATTACACATAATTTCAAATATTATAAATAAGACGCTGTTTATAGCACTTTAGAAAAACACGTTACCGCCGTCGAAATAGCTTTTTTATGCTCTTTTGAGATTATCTTAATTCTTAAACGTGTGTTATTGTAATCACTTCGTTATATCCTTTCGAGAATATTCGAGAATTACCCACCGAAAGAATGTAACACGTTTAAGTTCAAAATTCAATAATACTATCAAAATATAAAGTAAAACAATTAATTATATTACTTTAAAAGTGTTATAATAGAAAAAGCGATTTAAATTATAATAAAAACCAGTATAATGTGAGTAAAGATGTAAATTTCTTTATAAAGCGAAGTTTAATGCAAGTATGTTTCTTTAAAATCAAGATTTTATATTTCATAAAACTATTATTAAAAACTTTTAAATCGTTTTGCTATTTATTTTTAAATGAATAAACCGATATTCTCGCGATTATAATTAAAGTCTTTAATACAAAAAAATCTTATTTGTAAATAATAAGATTAATCGTAAACATATTTGTAAAGCAAATGTTGTCATAATAAAATATATTTTATAAATAAACAATTTTATAATAAAAGTTATTTGTTAAAGCCTTTCCCAAATTAACCTTTTTTTAAATCAATATAAATTTTCGATTCACCATTATTATAACATATCGAATTAAATAAATTTAGTAAATTTCATAAACGTAAAAGAATGTAATATAAATTATTAAGAAAATTTTTAACGAAATTATAAATATCAAAAAAACCTTTTGCGACGAGGTTTTCGTATAATTTATTATTAAAATAACAAAAAGAGTGTAAAACTTACGAGATAACTTATATGAGATGTGAATAATTTTGAATAATTATTACAAAACATTTTTTTAATGCGTTTATCGTTTAATTATCGTAACGTAACATTCTTTATATATAATCTTTCATAATCTAATATTTTAAAGAGATTCTTTTATCGCGATTATAATTTATCAGCTTTTTTTTGATAAAATATAACGAGGTCGTTAATATGATAAGTTATATTTTTGATATTCTTATTATAAGGAGCAATCATTCTTTTTTTTTGACGTAATGATATTGTTATAACACAATTATAAACCTTCGCTCGATGTTTTAGATAAATATAAATCTTTTTTTGATGAAATTATTATAATCAAATAATTCAAGCACGAACATAGCGATTTGAATAAACACGTAATATAATTATGATAACGAAAGTCTTTGACAAAAAATCAAAAACGATATTTTTCGGCGATGTTCTTGAATAATCGATAATTCTGCTATTAATTGCATTATCAATCTTAATTAAACAATTATGTTAATCTTTGCTTTTATCGAGTTTGCGATTAATTTCTTTTAATATTCGATTTATGATTTCGAATATTTTAATAAATTAATACGAAAGTGATAAATTATATTCGATAACTATATATTTTTATTATAAGAAATTATTAAATTTATTATAATTAAAATAATAACTTTTATTAACATAAAATGCGTAAAGTTTTTAATATATAATAAAAAAAACTTTAAATATTAAATCACATTTTTGATATTATTAATTTTGCAAATAAAAAACATTTTGAAACGTAATATATAATAATTTGAATTGAGGATGTATTTATTATTTATTAAAATAACTAATAAAAGATTTATGAAATTCATTTTTATAAATTGAAATGAATAAATAATAATAATAAAATGTAATGATTATAAGCGTATAACGAATTTATATTTAAATATACCTTAGGGGAAACACGCGACTTGGGAATGAAACGTGTTGATTTCATTGATTTCATGTTGAAATCAACTTTCCGTCAACTTCCCATTGATGGTTCATTGACTGTTCATTTGTAAAAATGTTGTATTATCATATATTTATAATTAATATATAATTAATCGATAATTCCCAAATTATATATTAAGTATAATGAGGTTCGCATTAAAGCGAGTATTTCGCTTAACGTATATCTTACGAAATATCAACGTCACATAATTTATTTTTCGATTTTTCGATTTTTTTAAAAATTTCATATAAAGAATTCATATATATAGCCCTATAGTTCTATCGAACTCGAATTTTTTTTTCAAAAAATACGAATATTATCGTAATTTATTGATTTCAAATTATCAACAATTGTAATATAACTTATAATCAATCGTAAATTATTTAAAATCAACTTTTTATCAAGTGTTTATTAACTCTTCATTGACTTTTCATTAACTTTCAATCGACTTACAATCAACGATACATTTTCAATGATTTAATAATAATGAAACATTTTTTATTATGGAGATCAATGAAGATCAAGGTTTAGTATAAAGAATATAACATTATTTATTATTGAATGTTTGTGCGTTATTATGCAATTCACATTATTAACGCGAATAAGACATTAATGTTTAATACATTTAAAATTCCCAGATGGGGTAATCCCCTTAAGGTACTTATATATATAAAATAATTTCGAATAAATAATTTCACGTTTTGAAATTAATCAAATTAATAATAATAAGTTTGAAATTTAATTATAATTATTACGATGTTAAGAATGTCGAGCATTTATCTAATTAAGATATTTATTTTGCTTATTAATTATATTTGTTAATCAAATATCTTGTTAAACGTATAACTTAATATATTTATATAAATAACTAATTTTGCTAAAAAAATCATTATCTTATACATTATTAATGAATATTTATGTTGCTTTTATAACATAATAATCACATTTATACGATATTAATTAATTATTATATAATTTAAAACCTTCTTCGTTATTAATTTTACTTTATAAAAGTCTTTTATAAACGCTTTTATATTAATTGCTTTAAAGTCTTTCATTAACGTTTTTACATTATTTATCTTAATAATTTATTTATTTTAAATTAATAAATTACGAAATCGAAATCGAAATCGACGAGATTCGTATTCTCTTCAGACGAAAAACAGTTATCTTAATTTTTGACATCGACGATTTCATCGATATTACTTATTCTCATCTTAATTTGTTAAAATTTATTATAAAAAACGTGATTTATTATACCATAATTCATATCTTTAAATCTTTATAATTTTCAAAATCTTTAATTATTATATTACAAAATAATCGAATAAAAGTTAAATATAATTCATTGAAATTCGAATTAATAATAACGTGATCATCAAATTATATCATTAATAAATCTTTCTTTCGCAAGATTATTAAACTTTTCGACGATATTATCAAATAATTAATTAAATTGTTAAATTCTTCGTCAATAAACATTATTTTATTTAATTCATTTTCTCGACGAAAACAAGAGCAAAGATAATCGTTAAACATTATTTTAACAAACTTATAACGTCGCTCTATTATATTTAAAATCATGATTTATAATAACATTATATCTTCGTTTAATTCGAATTCGAATATAAATCTTAATCTTAATTCGAATATCGATTATTAACAATTATGATAAGACATTAATGTTATTGTGCAAAGAATTATTATTTAAACATTATAACATTTATAATTATGTGATGGTCATTCATAATCAGTCATGGAGTGTGTAAAAGTCTTGCTTGATTCTATTTGAAATCCTGTCTTAAATAACAGAGACGAGTGGAGATGCTAATAATAACTTGATTTAGCCTCTCCGTTCTTCTCTAGGCTAGACAGGGGCGTCTGTAAGAGACTTTCGCAGATACGCCCATAAAAATTGCAAACAAACAGAAACAAGGTCATCGCCTCGATGACAAGGGGTGTAGCAAAACAATTATCACAGCGAAGGCGGTTTGCTAGCAGATGTAATGTAATAAAACATGGTCTTCGCAGGCTAATGCAGCGCACTCTAAGCAAACCTCGTAGCATCATCAATCCCACCACACATATTAGCCTTGGGAGTTTCCTTATACAATTTGGTCGTAGCACGGTTAATGTGAAGGATCCTGCCAGGTCAACAAGGCTTAATGTGTAGCGGTGCTATGGTAGTTGTAGAAGTCTTTGGCAGGGTAGTGTTCTAGCAGCGACGATAGCAATGGTTAACGCAGACGTAGCTCCATTTGCTTCTTCGTATTCACGGATCAAATCTGAAGCATTTGCTAACTGTTTGACTGATAACCATTCATCTTCCTGAGAACCGTATCCTTTCCATCTTGTTAAATACTAAATGATTACTTGTTTAACACGTCCGTAATGGCGATATCGCTTCCTTATTAAACGCTCGATTTCGTATTCCTCCTCATTATCGATTATGATAATCAATAATATGATGAAATAACGTTCATACGAATCTGAAACAGCGATAATAATTGATTCAAAATATATCATAAAGACGACGTTATAAATCTTCATAATAAATAATAACTTGAATCGATAAATTAATCGTTCGATTCGTTTCACAATCTCGAATAATTCAGCGAATTGTTAATCAAGTTTTCGTGATTGCACATCGATCATTTAATAATTTCGATAAAAACGTAAATGAACATAATTATCGATCTTGAAAAATATAAACTTGTGCTTAAAGTCATAATATTCCTTTATTCTTATTAAAGCAAAGACAAATGCATTTTAAACGTCGATGTGTTTCGAGCGGTAATAAACTTCAAATTGATCTGAAGGGAAAACATTAATAATAACAATAAAGATAACAATCATAACTATTGCGGTAGACTTCTTAATAATAACTTTTGACATAAATATCCGCACAATTATGGCGCGTTGCTTCGTAGCCGGCATCGTAGCAGAAACTTCTCATACGATAACCTATTGCGGAATAGCTGAGGGCGTATCCGTAATCTCTGACAAAGGCACTCATACTGCTATTGCTCGTTGTTCTGTAACTGATATAATAATAAGCGTGTCTCGTGTAACGGGTGACCGAGTTGTTCCTGATGTAGCAACCTGTTGCGAAGCGAGCCTGATCTCATTTGAAGCTTCTTCCATAAGATCTTCGAAATTGAAGCCATCGTGCTTCAACATATCCAATAATTCCTTGACTTTGAACCCGTAAAATATTTCAATAAAGACGAAATGCGTCGAGTTATATTTAATGAAATTATTTAACATTGCTATCAACTAAGAGAACATCGTCGACCATTATTCATTAAACATTATAAAAATGAAATAGCGTAAAACAATTTCGACGATTTCGTTTAATTTTTCAAATTATTCATCAATTTATGAATGTTAAACAATAAAATATAACAAATTAACCTTAAAAAGTTTCAAAATCTGTTATCATAATTCTTCGACGAATTTGCGATCTCGATCTGAAATGATTATTTATAATAAATCTCAATTTAATAATAATAATTATAACAACAAGCGATAAGCTCACTGAGCTCCGTTTCAAATAATTTTCCCCGAAATGAATGTTATAACCTTATTAAACTTGTTCATAACCGACATAATATAATCGTAATTCAAAATAATCAATAATAATGCTAAAATGAAATCGATAATTGTTATATAAAATGAGCGAAACGGCGTGTAAATTGATTATAACGATTTATACGATTCGTGTTTGAAAATTTGATATAATTAATAATGAAAACGATATCGTAAATATTTATGCAACTTAATAACCATATTGAAAATATAAATATCACGAATTAATTTCTTATGAGTACGAGCATAATCGAGATGATTCATTTTATTATAAATTAACTTAAACACCTTTTACTTCAAGGTCTTTATAAATATATATAAACGCATTCCCTTCTCGAAATCATTAAAATAAAGCAAATCATTAATTAATTTATATAATAATTTAACAGCGTTGTCTGCTTCTAGCTCTACATTTATTTTCACAATAATCATAACCCTCATTCATCGTGATTTATTCTAATAACCCTTTATTACTCGATCGCGAAAAGCTTCATTAACGATAATAATATTAATTAAAAACGAATCGACTAAGTCGAGAATAAAAGACTCTATTTCAAATCGATCTGAAAAGCGATTAATTAATCGTGATAACGCGTCTAACATTATATTAACCTTATCAAATTTATATTTTAACTCAATGCGAAAGCGTTATAAATACTCTAAAGCACGTATAAAACGAAGATTGAGCTTTTCAATAAATATAATATTCATGTTACTCTGTCATACGATTCTTATAATAACAAAATAATTAATATAAATGATAATAACCTTAATAACAGTTTCAATCAGATAACGAATCTTTTTAACCATTTATATTATATCAATCATTTTTAATTTAATAAATCAATATCGAGTTTTTGCTGACGTGAATTATTTATTTAAAAAAAGAATTAATTATATAAACTTTTATTTGAATACTTCAATAATTGCGATAAATTTTATTAAAATAAAAATCTTTTATAATAAAGAATCATCTATTTTGATATGATAAATATACGTTTTAAAATCAAATTTCTTATTAACATCGAGATCGATATATAATTATCTTATAAAATCATAATGATGCAACATTATAACAACGACGAAAATTTCCTAAAATTGATGATATACATTTAATTCTTTCGAAATAAACGTTTATAAATATGTTTTTCGAACTTTAAATTTGCGAGCGCTCTTTATAATGTTTTTATAATTATGATTTAAAAATGTTTTTCGTTTTTGCAAAAATTGAGCGATAATAATATAATAAGACACGTATTATTTGAAATAATTCGTCATCTCGAGATATCGTTTTAAAAATGTTAAAATACGTGAAAATTCGAAATTGCGAATAATTGTTAATTTGTCTTCAAAAGTGATTAAATTTAAGATATCGATATGTTGATTTAATAATTATATAAAAAAATATTCGAGAAAAGCTTTAATAAGGGTCAAATGAATGTTTATATTCGATAATGCTTGAAAAACCAAATTAAGATATTTTAAATGCTCTTTTAATGATGTTGAAAAGATGATAATGTTATTTATATATGTTTTATAAAAATAGCGAAATGAGCGAAAGATTTTATCAATTATTCTTTGCACATAAATGAGTGAATTACGATAATTCATTATTAATACATTAAAACTTTTTTGATCACGATGAGATGAAACAATAAAACGATATCGATAATAACGTTACATTTATCATTAATAAAAAAATGCAATTACATTAACAATAGAAATATAATTAATATTCCTTAATAGAACGAGGATTTTTGTTTGCATAAACACAAAATAAACATTTAACATCGTGATTTTATTCAATGCTCTGATATCAACGATTACACGATTCTTAAATTCATCAACAATGTTTTTTCAAATGATGAAATATAAAAAAGAGAAAGATGTGCTTATAACAATTTATTTCATATAATCTTATTTATGTAATTTATCGAATACCTCGTCTATCATTTATTTATCTTTAATATCGATAAAATAAACACGTGTTTAATTAACTTTATAAACGTTTTTTCAATTATTTATAAACGAAATTTTCATTTATTAATTTTTCGATATATTTATGACGTTATTAATATTTTTTTATAAATTAAAAAAAACATTTGCAACGTCGATAATCGTTACGATAATTATAACGTTTTCATAAATGATAATATCAATATGATGAATAATCTCGATGTTAAAAATAATTGTAACGTTAAAGATTGCGATTATATATAATAATTTTTTAATAACTTGCTTAATCAAAAACTTTGATTTGTTTTTTTTAAATGATCTATTTGTTAAAAAGACGTGTTTTAAATCGATTTAAAAGCATTTTTATATTTCGTATTTAAGCACCTTATCAAATCGAGCGTGTTTAATAAACGTGATTGATAAATCAATGTCGTTACGCATTATAATGTTTTGATTTGATAAATTATCATTAACGATGCTTATTGAGATTATGAAAACGTTTAATTATTTTAATTCAAAAATGAAATCTCGTTTTAATGACAAAACGATATGTTTAATAAATATAATCAAAAAAAAATATGTTGATATTAAATAACGTGTCTTATTTTTGATGATAACGTCAATCCTTAAATCCTTTATTATTATAAACATTAAAATTTAAAATGAATCATATGATTTAATAATAATTAAATCTTTATTCGTGTCGAGAATAATTGCTTCGGGCTTCATAATGTCAATATCAATAAATGTTTTAACAAAAAGATCATCAATAATGTGAATTTCTCGACGAATTAATGCGACGTTATCGTTTTTATTAATAATGAATATATATATAAAAATGATAACATACTCATATACATCATGTTTTTTTATATCTAATTCACGTATCTTGATAAAAGAAATCTTTTTGATATCGATATAAAGATTCCCTTTTTCGATGATTTAATTAAGAAAAACACGATCGATCAGCGATATGATGCATTCGATATCAAAACAAAACTCGTATAAACGATTTTGATAAATTAATGACATCTTTATCGTAATAAAGCGATAATTATGAAACGCACGTTTAAAAATAAATCGATTCGTAATAATAAATTCAATGATTTGAATCGAGAATGTTATTTATATAATGTTTATAATAAGCTTCGTAATTATTTGATTATTTGCGATAAATGTCGTAATATCATTTATAAGAGGCTTTCGCAGATATTCAATTAAATGTTTATGAAGTTTGTTATTTGATGAAAACGTGTTTTTACAAAATCGATAAATGATTTCGTGCTTAAACGAGGGTTTTATTATAAAATGTGTTTCAATAAAATTATTTTAATATTCATCATCATTAAATTGCTCACCATAACCTTTCGCAGCAACTTAATTAATTTAATTAACGAATTCATCGAAGTTTTCCGCAGAAACATTCTGATAAAAAACATTCTCATAATGTTGATAATTCTTTTGTTCATTCAAAGACGTATTTTCTTAATTTTCAACATAATAAGCTTTAACAATATTAATAATAAAGGACTTTTTAAATGAATTTCGATTGAAATCTTTAAGACCTTGATCGTTTCTTAATGAATACAAGCTCATAAATGTCCTTTAATTAAAAGATTGATTTTGATTTACGTTTCCGCTCATGATTTATAACGATGATTTACCAAACGAAAATTAACTTTATTGTCGTGATTGATAAAATTGATATTGTTATAATTGTTGAAATTAATTATTAACATTATTCTAATAAAAAGGATTTAACGAAAACCTTGATAAAAACAAGAACCTTATCGAAAAGAATAATTTATTATCATCATCATAAAGGTTATTGCTTTCATAAGATCGAGAACTTTGATAATTATCTTTTTTTGAACGATACGATATGTCATTGAAAAAAGATTAATGAAAATGTATTGACTTTGATTTTAATAAGTAAGACGTTGTTCATTATTAAAATTATCACGATGTTATGATCTCTCAAATCGATATAAATCGACTCTTTTGTTAACATAAACCCATTATTCATATTTGCGATCATTTATTTTAATGAAAAATGAATCGATAATGAAGCGCTCGATAAATCGTTATAAAAACATTTTTAAATTTAATTCGATGTTCGTATAAATCATGTTTAATTGTAAATAAACATCATTAATTTCAACATCTTTAACAATATATAACATACGTTAAACAAAATTACGAAATTCACATTTATTAAAAGCATCTCGCATAATGTAAATCTCTTTGAAAAAAGATTTCATAATTATAAACGATGATTATTTAAAACGTTTGATAAATAACTTATCTCATTCATTAAGATCTTTATTATAATTAATAATACGACGTTTAATGTCAAAAAATTCAAAAATTCATTATAACAAAGTAAAGCCACGCAAAAACAATCATAAATTCTCATATATCAAATCTTCTCGAATAAAAACAAATTGTTTAACACGATCAATAAATAAATGAACGTCACGAAAATAAATATTCTTATCGATATGTTCGATAATAACAATTTCGTTATAAATAATCTTATCATTATATTTCAAATCGAAAAACCTTAATTCGTTTAAATTTCATCGTGTAATAAATAAAATCGTAATAAATGAAATGATTATAATAATTCTCATAACTTTGACTTCGATAATTTAAATAATAATAATAAATTGAATCAAAATTGCTTGCACGAATTCGTTAACGATTTTATAAACGACAATTTTATTCATTATTATTAACAATTTCGATTCGATAAATCGATCGTAAATTGCTTTTTTCGCTGAGATAACAAACGTATTTTTTATAATAATAAAAATAATCAAGATAAATAAAATAATAAATAATCGTGATCGAATCGATATGCTCTTAATAAAAGGAGGATTTTGTTAACGAATATAAATTATTAATTACGATAAGCTTTTATAATCGTATATACGATCAACGAAAATTCGAATCGATCGTTTAAAAATAATAATGTTCATAATTCAATTAAATGAAAACCCGGGCGATTTTATTGAAATAAAACGTTTAAATGAACGGATTATAATTATAATTATAATAATAATAAAGATTATTGACTTAAAACGAGTATAATTAATATAAATGTATTCGACAATAAAGCCCGCTTCATGTGAGATTTCGTATAAATGCGTATAATCTATAACATCAATGAAAAAATAGATTTGAAATATAATTCGTACGATAAAGATGTTAAGATGAAATGTAACAATAAACAATAAAGCAATATTAAACGACGCCACGATGAACGATTGCTTAGAAAAACTTATTACAATAAATTTCAAATTGATATGAGTTTAATGTAATGATGATAAGCTAATAAAAGAACTTTGATGTTAATATTCGATTATAATGATGAATACAATAATTGATATAATAAAATGTTGTTATCATTTATAATGATTATTCATAATCAATCATGAAGTGTGTAAAAGTCTTACTTGATTTTATCTGAAATCCTACCTTAAATAACAAAGACGAGTGAAAATGCTAATAATAACTTGGTTTAACCTCTCCGTTCTTTTCTAAGCTAGGCAGGGGCGTCTGCAAGAGGCTTTCGCAGATACGCTCATAACAAATTATCAATAAATTTAATAGGTTCATTAAGACATTCAAGTTTATAAAACTCGTTTAACGAAATAAATAACATTTTTACGTTATTAAATCGTTGAAATTTATCAAACTTAGATTATTTCGATTTTCATTTTAATAAGTTTTATAATAAAATCGAGATTATCACGATAAATAAAAAAGTTTTTTTTCGTAACGTTATTTTTTTCATCGAACGTTTATGAAATGTTATTATTATGAAAGATTTTTTAATAATTAAAATCAACCTTAATACGATTTTAAAAGATACGATATTATTATAATATATTATAAAGTTATTTAATTTTGAAAAGCTTAATTTACGAGTTAATAACGATATCGATAAATAATGTAAGATATTGTTATATCGCTTTAAGAATTCACGAAAATAACATTTATTTATTTTATTGCGAAAAAATATATCTTAATAAATGCTCATAATCAAAAAAAGTTATTCGAATATATATAAATAATCGTTCATTATATCAAATTTGTCAATATAAACAATATCGAAAATTAATTAACCTTCGTTTATTAAAATATCGTTATCGAGTTATGTGTTTTCATAAATTCGTCTTTCGTTACGATATTAATTTTTTCATTTATTTAAATGTTTGAATTAAAGAAGAAAATTTGATTTGAGATGTTCGCTTAATATTTCAAGATTTATTTTAATAATATATTATTAAAAGCTTTTAGCAAAGTTTGAGACAAGGTTAATAAAATATTAATCGTCAAAATCAATAATAAAATTACGAGAATCAATCATTCAATTTCAATTCCTCTTATTTAAGAATTTTTTTTGATTATTAATATAAATCTTATAATAAAGAATAAAATGTTTATAATTATTAATAATATAATTATTAATTAAATTGATAATACGTTTCGCAAAACAATTTTATCACAATATTTCGACTTTAAATCGCCGATCTTTTAAACACGTTCGTTTCGACATTATCAAATTTTAAATAATTAAATCTCTTTTTTCAAGATGAAAGGTTTTCAAAATAAGATGATCGCGGTTATCGAGACAACAAATAATTATAATAATTATAAAATATTTATTTTAATCAAGTCGTTACTTAGTAGCAAATCATGAAAATCAAATTATTTATAATCAAATCGATTATAATAACGAAGATTAATTTAATAATTAAGTTTAAAATTATAAAAAAAAAGAGATTTATCAAGCGAAATTCATTAAGTAAAACCTTAACGATGATTACGAAAAAGATTAATCTCATAATAAAGTTTATATTAATCTCGTTGATATTTATATCGTTTATCGCAATTGCGTTACGTTTTTCAATTCGAAATCGAAATTTTATAAACATTTAAGAAAAAATTGTTTATAAAAGTCTTTTATATTTAATTTATAAGAATTTCTCATAATTGAACAATCGACATTATTTGATTTTAAGTTTTTAACGATTTTCGTTTATTAAAATGAAATTTATTATTATTAAGAGATTTGATTTATCGAAATTATCGAATTTAACGTTATCGACACATTTAATTTAAATATAAAACTTGTTTTTCGAGAACGAAACTATGCTCATATTCTTATACGATTACGAAATAATGTCATCGACGAAAAGGTTTATATGAATATGAGTTATAAAATTACGTTAATAAATAAGTTATAATTGTTAACATTAAAATTCTTTATCGTATTTATAAAAAAATTCATTTTATTAATAATCTAAAAACTTTTATGTTATTAAATAATAATATTATAAATTTTAAAAAGATCGTATTAAATTTCGTTTAAAACGAGGTTTATATAAAAAATTGCGAAATTATTATTATTATAATGAATCGATAACGAAATTTTTATGAAAAAGGATTATTTATGTTAAAAAGATTTTAATTATAATTTCTTATATTAACATTATAATATTAATTAATATTTCGAAAGCATTATTTAAAAGAAACTTTATTCTCGAATTTATAATATAATAAAATTTGACGATATATGTTTATTTAATAAATTTATATATTGTTAACATGCTTGTTAAAAATGAGATCGATTATATTATATAAATCTTTAAAAGATTTCGCTTAAATATGTTATGCGAAATTAATTACGAAAACGTATTCTTTATTCAATTTACGATTCTGTTAAATAAAAGTTTATTAAAGTCTTTCGCAAGCATTTATTGAATTAAGAAAACAATCATTTTTATTATAATAACATTAATGTTTTTAACAAAAAATCTATCAGCTTTTATTTATAACGTTATCGTTAATTAAATAAATATCGATAGAAAAATCAAATTATAAAACGGGATTATAATTTACGACGATAATTAGAATATAAGAATTCTTATGAATTTAATAAAAAAAAAATTATTTTATAACAAAACGAAAGTTTTATTAAGATATTTGAAGAAAATTAAATAAGATTGTTATTATGTGATAATTGATAATTTAAATTATCAAAGACGAATCGTGTTAAAATTTATTCGTTAAATATCAAAAATGAAATTATCGTCGACGAAATATTTGATGAATTATAACGATAAAATAAATTCGAATATATCACGAAGTTTACATTATTCAATTATTTAATGTTTGTTATATAGAAAACTTTATTTAATGACAAGCGCAAAGGTAGAGCAATATTTAATATCAAAAATTTCAGCGATTTCATCGTGTTTAATATGTACTTAATATCATTATAATTAAAAATCATATCGAAATTAATAAAATGCACGCATTTGTTTATACTTAATATCATATTTTTCTTTTATTAATAATTAATACATTACGATCATCGTTATATGTTTATTATAATCTCTTATTATAAATAAAAAACTTTCAACTTATCAATCATAAAATATATGAATTTTATAATATACGTATAATAACAAATTAATAAAATCTTACGTTTCATAAAAGAGTTCGTTTAAATTTATATCGACGACATTATTATTAATCTCAAAAGCTTTTTAAAATATGTCGCAAACTTATAAAAGCTATTTTTATTATTAATAAAACACAATATTATTATAACATTAACAAAAACAATTCTTAATTATTCGAATATCAATTTATTGAATTATAAAATTAATTTATTTGATATGATTATAATAGAGAATAAATTTGAAGTAATTAACGAGATTATTTAGTTTATTATTTTTAACGATTTAAAACATTATCTTAATTTAATGAGATATTTATAAAGTTTCGTTCACTTTTACGCGTAACTCATTAATTCATTATAAATTTTAAAAACGCTTTATTTAAGAGAGCATTTAATAAAAATAACTTACGTCGTATTTATTTATCAAAACTTCGTTTATTAAAATCTTTTTTATTCAAAAAAGAGAACTTTAATAGTTTGTAAAGAGCCTTAAATAAATCGTCGCTATTTATATATTTTAACGATAATAAGATTTTATAAATAAACTTTAATGCTTCGCGAGAATGAGAGTTTGATATATAAATCTTTTATATTAAAAAAAATTATGTAACGAAAGATAAAGATAAATAACCATTAAAAATTGGTATAAAGTCGATCATATTTTTATCAAAAATTTTAACAATCATTAAAGGAAATTATTAATCGATTGAGTTTGAAATAATAAACTTTATTTAAATTATTAAAAAAATTCGATATTTTATAAAATCGTTTAAACATTTTATTATTATTCAAATAAATCATTTAATTATTTTAAATATCATAAAACAATCTTTAATTACGTTCATTATTTTTATAACAAAAATAAACGTTTATTTGATATGAGCTTCGCAATTTCTTCGACAATTTCATTTTGATATAAAACATAAATTTAACAAAAAGCATATCGTTCTCGATACATTATCACGTCTCGTCAACAACAAATCAATGTTATTCGAAAACCATTCGAAACTTAACGTCTTATATACTTGCGCTACGCAGACATTAAAAAATAATAACATTTACGTTTATTTCGTTATCATAGTAATATAAAAAATAAAGTCTTTCGTGAAAGGCTTATACTTAGTTATAACACGGACAATTATTAAATAAAAATCGTCGAAATCATTCATGTTTATATTAAGCTCAAAACTAACGTCGAACTTTTTCTTATTTATAATATCGATTTAAATCTTATCTTTCATAAAAACAAATTCACAAATTTTAAACGATTATATATATTTCGATCGTTAATCAAAAATATTTTAAAAATAACACACGACAACGATTATCAAGGCTTTGAAAAAACATTTAACATTATTTTTAGATCATAATATATACGAAACTTATCAAAGCATTTTCATAAATACATTAAACATTATCTTGATTGTTTAATATTATAAATTCATTATTATAAATCTTATAATTATCTTTAACTTATAAAAAATTTATTAATATTATTTTACACTTTGACGCTTGACTTCATTTTTATTATATCGTTATTTAAAAAAGCGTTCGAATATATTATAATAATCACAAACAAATTTAACAAGCGTATCATTTATATTCTTGATAAATCTATTTAAAATATTAAAATATAAATTATAATATTAATTAATCGTCTTAATATCGAAGATTAAAGCATATTTAAAATCTTGTTTTTTAATAAAAATTCAAAGTTTTTATCCGATTTGTGAAAGATTATATTTAATAAGTTTGAAATCAAGTTGTTATATTTTATCACTTATCATTTAAAAACAAATAATAACAATAAACGTATTAATTAAATAATTTAAATCGTTTTACGTTTTTATATGCACACGTTTTAAGAATCTTTCGTATAATTTATTATTTTATCACATATATAAGCATTATTTAATAATGCGAAATCGATATTTATTATTTTAAGGGGCTTCTTACGTAGATAAATGTCTTGTTAATAATTAATTATTTAAGTGTTTACAAAAACTTTTTTTCAATAAACTCATAACATTTTTAGTATTCTTTAACAATATAATAACAGAAATGTTCTGAAAACACGTTATCAATAATAATAAATTGTTATTTAAATGTTTTTCGTATCATCATTTTAAGCGTATTTAAATGTTGATAATTAATTGACAATATTTCAACAAATTGTTAATAGAGTATTAATAAACTAAGATATTATCGCGTTATTGAATTATCTTTGATCCTTTTTTATATTATAATGCTTATTATATATTATCATCGCATTATCATTTATATAATTTCTTCTACGCCGCACAATTAAATAGAAAATCTTTTACGATATAAATGTTATTAATCGATGATCAAACATTATAAGATTTATCGCCTTTATTAATGCGAAATTATGTTATTTAATCTTCTTTTTATCACTTACATTGTCGATAATAATCGATTCATTATAAAGCATATATCTTTTTTTAAATTATTATATTTTATTTTATTTTGTTATTTATTATTATCAACGTCATCATTTTTTGCGTTTATTAATCACTTTATAAACCTTATTTGTAATTCGTGCTCTGGGCAAAGTTTTAACACGATTCAATTATTTATCATATAATAATTGTAAGCGATTATTCGTGTCGAAACTTATTTATTAATTACGTTATAAACCTTATTTATAAATCGTACTCTGAACAAGTTTTTGATACGATTCAATTGTTTATTATATAATAATTGTAAACGATAAGTCGTGTTTAATTTTCATGAGAGAATAATTAAAAACAGATTATTAAAGTAATTTTCATTATTATATTTATAATATCGAATTGCTTTAAAAAATTAATTGTGTTTTCGTTCTTTTTCAACATCAAGATTTATCTTTTTTTCATCGTTATGTTAAATGTTTTATCTCGTTTTTATATGCCTTTTTTGCTCTTAAAATTATATCACGTTTGAAATAACATTTTTTAAAATATGTTATATGCTGTGAACGTGAACATTATGCGCATAAAGCTTTTGTAATGTTGCATCCTCAACATCTCAAATAAAATCACATTTTTTTTGTTTCTTATTTTTGTTTTATTATTCTGTTATTAAAATCGCGATTTTATAATCTCAATATGATTATATCAAATATATAAATTATATCATTTAATGACAGCGTAAATGATTTTCAAAAAATCGTTATTAAGAGACGTTGCTTTTTATTTCTTTCGAAGCGGAGAAGAAAACGAAAGGAAAAATTATATTCATTTTTAAATCGAAAACTTAACGTTTAAGCATGCGCTCGTAGAGCGATAATATTATAATAATAATATAGGTTTTAATTTAATTTAAATCATAAACGTAAATTTGAAAACGTTAATATAGATAATGAATTAAAAAAAATAGCTCATATTGATTTAAAACGATAAATATTAAATTTGTTTTATAACAAAATTATATTCTAAATCTTAGCGTAAATTAAGATGTTAATTGATATCAAATCGATATTAAATCGATATTAAATTAATTCAAAATGCTCGAAGCGATTCGTACAACATTTTCAAATATTAAAATAATATTTGCGTTTTATTAACGTAATTATAATGTGAAAAAGCGCGAAAATATCGTTTTTAACGATAAATAATGATCATTTTCATAATTATGAGTTTTATAACGTTTATTATTTAAACTTTATTTTTATAAGCGCGAAAAAGATTTTTTAATTTTCTAATCTATTATTATTATTTGTTTATTATATAAGATATTTAAAAAAATAACAAACATTTTAATTTAAAACGTATATTATATATTATATATTCTATCTTATATTTAAATAACGCAAACTGTCGATCTTTAGGTCACGTGATAGGTCACGTAACGGGCGCATGCGCTTATAATTTAATCGCACTTTCCTTCGTAATACTTTTAAAATAATATAATTAAGTGTTTTACATCATATTTTCACAGATTATAAGCTTAAATTTGCTCGGCGATCGTTATAAACATGATTTATTTATTTATTATTATGATTATAATTGTTTTCAAACATTTTATACTCATCGCAATGAAGCAATTAATTATAAAAATCTTTATTCAATTAATTTTCTTGAAATAAACAATTTTCATTTATAAAATGATCTTTAAGCTTAAATGATCATGATTCGAAATTCGAAAATTAAAAGTCTTTTTTTAAGGGGGCATAAAGAAGTTATTTTAACGACGATAACGTGCTTTTTTAGAGTGTTGTAAATAACGTCTTATTTCTAATATTTGAGATTATGTGTGATGTCTTATTGTAATATCTTTAAGAATTTAATATCTCAAATTATTTTTGTGTCGTTTTCGATTTTTATTTAATGATTTGTTTCGAAATTATTTCAAATCATTTTGAGCGAATAAATAATTATATATAAATGAATTCTTTGATTTTTTTTTATTAATTTATCGTTGATTTAAATTATATCGTTGAATTATATCGTTTTCTCGCTTTTTGAGCACGCACATTTTAAGGAATTTTTTTTTTGTTAAAACGAGGTAGTTGAAAGGGGAAACGATTAAGATTTAAAATCAAGAATCTCGATAAAAAATATATTTTATAAAACTTAAATCATTTTATAATAAGATATAATATTTATATTATCGATTGTTAACGTTATCTTACGAATAATTATGTTTAAATCTTTTGAAAATGAAATGCGGAAGTTAAATTTTATCGTTTAATTTGATATTATTGATAAACGACTTATTGAGAATCAATCAAAATCAAATAAAAAGAGTGAAAATACGTTAAAATAAGATTTGTCTTTAAATGAGTTTGGGAATAACATAAATATAAATGATAAAATCTTTTCGAATTTAAAGGCGAATATTATTATCGAGAATGTTTTTAAAAATCGATTGAAGTCGTTAAAGTCGTTATTAAAAAAGTCGAAACGTATAAACTTTGTTGATTTAATTAAATCGAGGGGATGATTAATGAATTTGAAAAATATAAAACAAAAAAAGAAGAAAAAGATAATGATAAAGATAATTAAAAAAGTCGTTAAAATGACGAAATAGAAAAAGAGAAAACGAATAAAATAAAAGATTTATATTAAAAAATGAAGATCTTTTATAATTTTGTTTTAAGTGTCGAAAGAAAAGAGAAATGAACGATTATTATTATATTTAAGATTGTTCGTTTTCGATATTTGAGATCTCATTTAATGTTATGAAAATTAATATTTCGAATAAATAAATTATTTATTCGCGTATTTCGAATATTTTTAACGTTTCATTTTTATTATTTATCGATTTAATTAAAAAAGTGCGTGTTATCACGTTAATATTTTCGAAAAAGGTGATGAAGAAAAAAAGATAATGAATTAAAAAAACGAGTTTTATTTGAAACTCGTTGTTAATAAAGAGTGAAAATTTCGAAAAAATATGAATCTTTAATTATTTCAAATCAAAATCGAAATTAAATAATAATTCGATTGTCTTTTTTATCGAAAAAATGATTCTTATAAAAAAAAAGAGAAAAAAAAGTTAAAAGTTAAAAAAAAATGATAATCCTTTTAATAATATTGAATCTTGTCGATAATAAATAACTTTATTTAAAGATGTTAATCGCGTTACGAAAAAAGGGTAAGGAGTTTATGTTGAGATAAATTTTAAAAACGTTGAGTTCGCAAAGAAGCATGATAATAAAAATTAAAAATGTATTATTAATTTAAAAAGGTTAAAAATGTAACGAAAAATATATCGATCTTTATTAAAAAAGATGAAAAGTATATGAGATTAAGATCATAATATATCATATTAATAATTCATATATTTTTATTATTTTAAAAAGTTTTTTTAAAATCATAAATTATTATATTTTAATAATATAAACTGAAAGTTTAAAGAAGTTTAAAAAGAAAAAGTTTTGATTGAAATATAAAGAGAAATTTTATGTGATTGAAATGAAAATCGTTATTATTTTTGAGATAAGTCTCGATTTAAAAAATTTAAATTTGAAATAAAAAAGTCGAGGTTAAGTTTTAATACATTATTTATAATAAGATTTAAATTAACAAATGCTGATAAGATTTACGAAATTTGTCGTAAAATAAATTATATTATTTACGATTATAAAATTATAACGAGTTTTAAATTTTTTAAAAAGATTGAATTTTTTTATTAAAAGATAAATTTTTTATATTATAATTATTATAGCGATACATAAAATAAAAGTCGTTTTATTAAATGTTCGTTTTGTTTTGAATTTAACACGATTTAAAAATATATACAATATAATGTAAAGTTATAATGTAAACGTTTTGTTTTTATAAAAAGTTAATTTGTTCGTCGAGTTCGCGAAACATTATAAGAATTTGTTTTCGCAAATGTATATTATTATTTATATTATAAATCGTAATGAAATTATTATTATAATTAATGTTAAAATTATAATATGAACGTTTCATAATGATTTTGTTGAAATTCGGGTCACGTGACGTCAAGCCTTGATATTCTTGGCGGTTACGAGCGCACATTAATGCGCTCGTATATAAATCGCTCTTTTTTCCGTAATACTTTTAAAATAATACAATTAAATGTTTTGTTTCATATTTTGACAGATTACAAATTCGAATTTATATCGACATTATTATGATATAACTTATTTATTATTTATTATGATTATTATTATCTTTTAACATTTTATGTTCATCGCAATAAAAATATTAATTGTAAAAGTTATTGCATTTTATATATCGTAATTTTTTTAATGTGAGCAATGCTTATTATAAACAAAATAATTATATAAATCGAAATGATTATGACTCGCTCGTAATGAAAGCGTAAAAAATAAAACGAAAAAAATAACGTTGAGAATTAACGATATTTAAAACGCTTTTTTTAATAATTAATAACGTTTTTTTAAAAATTATGAGCGTCTTTAAGAGTCAACATCGCTTTTTTGAATGTTAAAACATTATTAATATTCGCGTCGCTTTTATTAATAATTTACATCATTTTCGTTTTTATTTGAAATAAAATAAGGTGATTAAAACGATTCGAGGCATATCGCAATTAATCGTGATATGTTAATATTGCTTTGCGATCGTGATCACGTGATTATTAAGTTTTTAAAACATCATTAATTTCCTTACGTGAGATACGTTAAAACGATAAATGATATATTTTTATCTTATAAATCGGTTTATTTAAAATTCGATAATGATAATTATATTTGATGATTTAATTGCGAAATATTTATAATAAAGATTAGAAAATTAAAGATAAAGGTAAAGATTAATAGTTAATTAAAGAAAAATCATTTTTTATTTCGCGTGTTTAGCATGTTAATGTTGAAAATAAGTGAAACACTTGATTGATTGAATAATCTGCAACAAAGCATCTAAATACAAAATGTGTTAAGTCTCGATAAACCTTTCTTGCCTCAATAAACCTTTCATATTTCAAATAATTAACACATTTTAACATTCTCACATGATCGCATTACAATTCGAAAATTAAAGTGTTTAAATCTGTTGAAATTCGGGTCACGTGACGCCAAGCCTTGGCGGTCACGTGCGCACTAATATGCACTTAGTGCGCCCGTACATAGATCGCTCTTTCTTTCGTAATACTCTTAGAGCAATACAACTAAGTGTCCTACTTCATATTTTGACAAAATCATTTCCCTTATTTTTCTCATTCGAAATGTTATATAATTTGAACGTCGAATAAGAAGAATGAAAATCGAAAAAGTGAAAAAATTCGAAAAAGTATTCGAAAACGTCTCATAATGATTTAGATATCAAACACAAAATTCAAAACTCGCGATGTTCAAAATTGAATAGAAATAGTGAAAAAATCCGAAATCGGGGTTTTTTTTTTTTTTTTGAAAACGATTATATCCTTTTGAACATATTCGTCACGATATCATATAAAAAAAATTTCACTTTTTAACCAAAAATCGTTCTTTGACAAATTTATTTTAAATCATTTGATGCACACCAAAAATCGAATAATATATAATCGATAAATATATATGAGAATAAATTTTCCGATTAAATGAAGTATTTCAAATTATATATGCATATATATGATCGATTATAAGATTTATAAAAGTCGTTTCAAGAAATTAATATTTGATAATAATGATTTAATAACGTGTATATAAATTGCGATCGATGTATTGCGATGATAATAATGATAATAATAACGACATTAATAATTTAAAAAAATAAATTTAATAATCATGATGGAAATTTAATGTATAATCGAAAACGATTTGATAATAACGATCTTTTTAATAATAACGTAATTTTCAAATTTGAATTAAACGTAAATATAAATCTTTTAAATAAATGTTCGCAAAATTGTGGAAATATGATGTAAAACACTTAGTTATATTACTTTAAAAGTGCTATAAAGGAAAGTGCGATTATGTTACGAGCGCATGCGCTCGTATCACATAATCTATCACATAACCTAAATTTCAACACTCCCCTTCGCACGCATACTTTTAAAAAAATCGAATATCGAATAAATAAGGTGAATCGAGCGTCGGGTAATTACAATGAGCCTAACGTCGGATAATTAATGTGAAATCATTTTTATACATTTCCCTTACCCTTTATGCACCTTATAAAAACCCGAATTTTAAACATAAGATCTAAAACTCGCGATGTTCAAAACCGGATAGAAACAATGAAAATTCGAAAAAGGATGTGACCCACCCCCCCTTTATGGACCACTTTTACCCCATAAATCACCCTTATTTCCTATGCCCCCCCCCTCTTATAAACATTCAAATTTCAAAAAAAACGAGATTCGAAACTCGCGATGTTCAAAGCCGGGTAAAAAGGATGAAAATCGAAATCTGAAAACGACTATGTTCTTTTGAACATATCCGCCACGATGTCACATAGAAAAAATTCCACTTTTTAACGAAAAACCGTTTTCTGACAAATTTATTTTCAGTTCATCTAATGCACATCAAAAATCGACCGATATATGATCGGTGAATATATGTGGAGGTTTATTTTCCGATTGGACGAAATATTCCGAACTGCATATGCATATGCATATATGTATACGATCGGCTGCAAGGCTCGTGGGGATCGTTTCAGGGTATTAATGCTTGGCAATAGCGGTTGATAGCGTGCATGCGAACGTGTATAACGACGGTGTCCATGATGATGATGACGGCAATAACGCCTAAGGGCATGAGTATAGTGATCTTAAGTGATCTTAAGAGCATGGATATGGTGGCCTTATAAGAATATTCAAGGCAATTGACGAAAAGTCGGCGACAGCGACCTTTTGAATGGCGGCGCAAACCTCAGATTTGGATAATATATAAATATAAGTCTTTCGAAAAAAGGCCCGCAGAATTTGTGACTACAATTGCAATAACGATAAATCAATTTCTGATATAATAATAACATAATGGAATTTTAACACGTCAAGATTAATATTGAGGTTTTGCGAATAATTTCGATCTCGATCGATTATTCGATCGATCATTCGAGATGTGAGAATTAATTAAATCGCTTCTTTGAAGTTAAAAGCGTTGAATAATAACAACGAGAAAACTTAAACGTCTCAAACGATTCCTCTGAAACAACGATTCAAATAATCTTAAATGAATGATATGAGATTGTTTTCATTTCAAGGGCATCGCGAAAAACAACAAACTTATCAAAACATAAAGTCTTAATAAGATCATCAATTATTTGTTTATCAATGAAAATATATTAAACATTCACAATATCATTATTGACTTTTTCGCGCACAAAATGATGAACGATGTTAATGTGTTTAATGCGAATATAAAATTATGCGTTCTTTATCAAGGCGATTACGTTTTAATTATTTTCAAAAATCACGATAACCTTGAAATTCGAATTATCAAATCATAAAAATTAATTGAGAAGATTTTTCAATCAAATAATTTTCTTAATAATTTGCGTTTAATCGATATATTTTATTTTATAAATGAACAATGTTATAATAATTTGACGTTTATTTGATTAATTAATAACGTCATTATTTAAATTAAACAAATAATCGAAAATAAACTTTCGAATTAAGTTTTCAATTCAATCAAAATCAATATAATCGAATAAATTTTTTAAAAAGTTTTTATACACGAATTCGTAATGCATCGTGCTTTTAAAATATCGAAAGATTTAAATAATCGCATTTTAATGCGTTGAAATAAAATTAATTAAATATCGATTGATCAAAAAAATAACATAAGCGATATCGAGACGAATTTTCAACATAACGTATATGAAAAAACTTATAACGAATTGATATTTTTCACGAAGCTTTTTAAAAATCATATAATCTTTTTCGATGAGCGTTAATTTGCGATTAATTTCGAATAATATATTAATAAAGATGAGATTTCAACATTTAAAATGATTAAAAAAGCGTATAATATACGTTTTTTATTTCAAACGAATAATGTTATTATAATAATTTCTTTTAATAATTATATTCAAATAAACAACGCATAATCTTAAATCTGATATATAAAATTTAACATTTAAAACATTTTTAATTCGTTTGATGACGATTTTATTATGATTTATAATTAAGATATTATCGACATAAAGCGTTATAATAATCTTTTTTTTAAAATTCATAAACATATTATCGTTCGATTCGATGAAATTGAGATCGAGTTTTTTTATATAAATCGAAAAATGTTGATATTAAATTTTAAAAGATTGCTTTAAATCATAAAAAGTCTTATTTAATTTATAAATCTTGATATTGTTTTTGTTAAAGTCGTCAAATTGTTATATATAAATGTTTTTTTGAACATCGTTATAAAAAAAACCGATTTTAACGTTCATTTATTTCACGTTTTAATTTATAATCGTTATAAACGCAAAAATCGTTTTATAATTTATAAGTTTTATTATTAACGCGAAAATGTTATAATAATTACGACCCTTTTATTATTCGAATTTTTGAATAATTTAACATATTTTATAACGAATAACTTTTTTTTCGAGATCTCGCTTTATAATATAAATTTAATAATTTTTAAAAACATAAACCCTTAAAGACGTTTAAATAAGGCATTAAATGTTATTATTTATAAAAAATTTATATTCATCTCGCATGTCAATTTCTCAATTTATATAAATTAAATTGTTAAAAATCGTTTATTCGTAAATTATAAATTCGAAAATATTAAATTTATTAATATGATTCGCAAAAAAGATAAAGATAACGAAAGCTTTTATTAAAAAATCAAACGATAAATTATAAAGATTCGAAATAATGAGATCTTTATAATTATCAAATATCTTTTAAATAATTTTATATTCGAAATGTTTTCGCATAATTCTCATTTCAACAAATTTCGAAAACATCGATAAAAAAGAAATAATAATAAATTTAACGATTAATGCAACAGGTTTGATAAATGTTATAAACACACGCATTACAATAATAACAAAATGAGATTTTTGAAAACGATTAACGATTGACGATGGAATATTCATTAATAATAATCGATTTGACGATTTAATCGAAGTCACAGATTCAACGTTTGATAATACAATGATACGTTATTCATTTAATATCTTTTTCATAACGAATATTGATACGAAAAGACGTTAACGTTTATTTAAAAACTTATGAATCTCAATCTTTTTTTCGAAATTCATGAAATGAAAACGTTTTTTAACGAAATGCACATTATTAACGCGAATAATTTTCTTTTTGATTAAATTATAAAAATAAAAAATGAATTCATTTTCGTAATTAAAAAGAATACATTTCTCGCTTTTATTTATAATTTTTTTTTGAATACGTTTTAAAATGTAAACGATGAAATTAATGATACGCAAATAAAAAAGAATAAGTTTATAATAATAAAAGGTTTCGAAAGATATATCGATGATTTTAATGTTAAAAGAACGCATCGTCAAATAATTAATTATAATCATTATTTTAAATCAAAAAAAATTATTAAAATTGAAATTTAATAAAATTAAATGAATTTTATTTATCAAAGTTTGATTAAATCGTTCGACGATTTTATTCATTTCGAGATTATTTATAATAATGAATTTTTATTTGATATTCGTCTGAACGAGACATTTAAAAAAAACTTTATTGATATATTCATTTTTATTATCGAGACGAATACGATTAATTTGATAATTTCGAGATTTTAAATAAATCTTGAAACGTAAAAATATGATAAAGATCTTATTTTTATAATGAATATAATAAATCTCGAAATAATAAATGAAATCGTTTTTAAAAATCATAAAGTATTTATAATCGTTGAAATTAATGAAAATCAAAGATTTAATAAAATCGTTATAAACGAATTCGTTCGATAAAATATCGAGCGTTATAAAATTATTATAAAATGTCGCCTTTTGACGATTCATCACATAACATTTATAAATGTATTTCTCGACGATGTTTTTGAAAAAATTCACATTTATAATGATATTAAAAAACTTATTAAAATTTTATTAATTTAAATAATTTATGCGAGTATATTATAATTAATAAATCGAATTCGAAAAAATATTATAAACGATCAACGCATTATTATCTTTTCAAAAATTCAAAAAAAATAAATCGCGATTTCGCGTATCGATTAACGTGATATTATTTTAAATTAAAACATAATCTTTTTTATAAAAAGCGATTTTAATATCGACATTTAAAAGTTTTTTAATCGATAAAAAATTAACGTTTATATCGAGCATATGCAAAACATTAAAAATCGTTAAAATAACGCGTTTATTATTAACATTACAATTAAAATTAATGATATCATAAATAAAGAATTAAACTTTAACGTTTTTAATGTCTTTGATAAATCGAGATTAAATTTTGATATAAATAATGAATATCGAATAATTAATAAAGAAATGACGAGTGCAATCAAAATCTATCATAATTCGAATATCAAAATTTATAAAATTAACGAACGATAAACGTTTATTCAAATTCGAATTCATTATTAAATTAATAAAATCCTTATTTTAATTTGTTTAATTAATTACATTCAAAATATTAAAATCATTCGAAATGAAATTCGAATAATTTTGATTATTTAATTTATTTAAAAATGTTATATGAGTATAAAAATAATCGTCTTTTTTTGAAATATACGTTATATTAACATTAAAATAATTATTCTCCCCTAAAGCGAAGGCGTTAAATAACGCTTTTTTAATGCGTTTACATTTGACATTTAAAACATTAATGCTCGCATAAATGATATCGATTTACGTCTTTTTTTTCTTTTTCTATTCATTTATAAACTTTTTCGACTTTAAATAAAAGAATTTGATTTAACATTTAATAAAAAGATGTTTAAATTTACGATTAACGATTTTATAAAAAACATAAATTTCGCGATTAATGAAATTAAAATCGTCGAAACCGCTTTTGACGAATTATTTGTTTTTATTATTACGATGAATAAACATAATAATATTACTCTTTTTGATTATAAGCATATAACGCTTTTCATTCATTACGTCATAAATAATTAAATCGAATTTAATTGCTTTCGAATCATAAAGCACATAAATTTAAATATAAATTATCATAAAAATATCGTAGATTTCGTCGAGTCTCATAAGAAAAAATTGAATAAAATAAGATTTCGATAATAATAATAAATCGTTTAAATTAACGATCTCGACATTAATTTTGCGAAAATTCTTTTCATATTAATGAACGTCTTTTTTGAAATTAATGTTAATATTATGTAATTAACGCACAAGCTCGATATAAAGTTCAAAGCTCATAAGTTTATAATAAATATCGATAACGTTCAATATAATTTAAGAATTCTCATTATGCTTTTTAATGAATTAATAATCAACATAATTTAAACGTTGATAAATGATCACATAAATTTTAAATTTGATAATATTAATGAAAAATGAAAAATTGTTCAACATTAATCAATCGTTAATATCTTTACTTCATTTGATATATTTGATAATGAATTTTAAAATGATAATGAAAATCAAAAAGAAATTGTCTTCATTATTTATAAAAACATTTTCAATAATATTTTAAATATTAAATTCAATTATCGATATTAAGAGAAATAAATAAAGAAATATAAAAAATTAATAATGATAATGAGAATAATAAAGACGAGGGTTCTTTTATCACGATTGAAAACGAATCAAAAAAATCGTTTTGAAAAATACCGCTTTGAAAAAATGTCGAAATAAACGAATTTGATAATAATTTAAAAAACGTTTCGAACGTTTTAAAAAAAGTTGATAAATAAAATCATTTGCCTTTAGCGCGTAAATCAAAAATTTCGATATCGCTTAAGACGTTAAATAACTTTTTATTAATTTTAAAATCATTATCGCACGACGATAATGTGAAAAAAATGAAAAAAATGCTTTATCAATCTTCGTTAAAATCGTTTAAATTTTTATCGATATCAATCAATTATTATCGTTATATTTCAAAATTTTGCAATAATAATGAAAAATGTTTATGCGAAAATTAATGATAAATTTAAGCGATAATATTATTATAAAATAATGTTAATAATACGAAAAATTTGATTTTGAATTTGATAATAAAAATTAAATTCGATTAAGATTATATTGAATGCAATTATAAACGTATAAATCTTTTTAAAAAATTCGCATTCTTTTTATATTATTTAATCAAAGATTTAAATTTAAAATATTCGCTTCGATGATTATCATCGTGAAATTAAAATTGATTAAACTTTATAATCATGATGATAAAATATTATTAATAATGAATAAAGAATTCAATAATAAAGTCTCAATTTTTTTTTAAGAGATTTTTAAGATCAAAACGTCAATTTGAACACACAAAGTTTGTTATTTTTAATTTTAAATAGGTTTATAAACGTTTGAATGATAATGAAATCAATTTTGAGTTGTTTTAAACGATAATCAAATTAATAATGATGTTAATATTCAATTATTCAATTTGTTTTATTAACTCGATATATCGTTAAGAATATAAATCATTAATTTAATGAAATGTCATAAAAATAAGGGCGTATTCTTTTTTGTTTAATGTGTCTTATATAAAGAAATTAACAATATTATAAAAATCTTATATAATTCAATCGCACGGTCGTAGATCGCATACGACTTCGATTAAAAATGAATAACTTCGGCTCGCCGAGAGCTGAAAGATTTTCAACCCTTAAATTTCAAATCATAATCGTTTAAACTCAAAGATCATTTTGCAAATGAGAATTGTTCATCTTAAAAAGATTAATGAATAAAGATTTTTATAATTAATTATCTCATTGCGATGAGTATGAAATGTTTAAAAACAATTATAATTATAATAATGAATAGATAAATCATGTTTATAATGATCGCCGGGCAAGCCCGGGTTTATAACTTATGAAAATATGATGTAAAACACTTAATTGTATTATTTTAAGAGTGTTATGAAGGAAAGTGCGATTATGTTACGAGCGCATACGCTCGTGTCACATGATCTATCACGTAACCTAAATTTCAACAAAAATTTATAATTACAATTATAATAACGATAAATTAATTTCAAATTGAATTTTGAAAAATATTTAAGATACTAATTAATGAAAAAATCGATAATAACGATTTTATAAATAACGACGTAACTCTCAAATTTGAATTGAACGTAAATGTAAATCTTTTAAAAAGAAATTCGTAAAGTTTATAATTATAAATGCAATAACGATAAATCAATTTCAAATTAAAATTTGATAAATTAAAATTTATTTATATGAAATGTCAAGATTGATATTTGAGATTTTGCGAATAAACTCGATCGATTATTTATAATGTGAAAATTAATGAAAAAAAAAAAGCTCTCATAAAAGCGAGAAAAGAAATAATTTATTCATTTTTAAACGATGTTTTAAATTTTATTTATTTTATAAACGTGATTTGAGATTAATGAACTTGCGAAATAATTCGAAAGTATTTTTATAAAAAACCTTAATAAGACCGTCGACGATTTATTTATTAATAAACACGTATTATAAATCAACATTTTCATTAACGATTTGATCGCGCATTTAATGATATTAAATATCGATATATTTAATATGATTATAATGTTAAGAGTTTTTAATAAACGCAATTGCGTTTTGATTATCGTTATAAATAATAATCGTTTAAAGCGTTTCATTAAGACGAATTTGATTTAAAAGATTTTTTAATCAAATAACTTTTTTGATAATTTGCGTTTGATCGATATATTTGACTTTATAAATAAACAATACGATTATAAATTATCGTTTAAATAATCAATTAATAGTTTTATTTTTTAAATTAAAAACGTAATTTAAAATTAATTTGCGAATATCATGATCGTCAATTTAATCGAAATTAATATAATTAATAAATTTTTGAAACGTATCTTTATAAATAAAATCTTAATTAATAATTTTTTTAAATAACGAAAAATATATTTAATAATAATATAATAAATCTCGATAAGATTAAAAGCGTATTGAAAAATCATTAAAATAATGAAAATAATGTCAGATCTAATGTCGAGCATAACGTATATAAAAGATTTTATAATCGATTAATAAATTTAAAAAAATTCTTTGAAAATTATATATTCTTTTTTAATAAATATTGATCATAAATTAATTTTCATTAAAATACATTTTATTTTAATTTTTCACATTTTATAAATACGAAAAAAACGCTCGATATAAACGAATTATCTTAATTATAAAATTCGATTAATACGATCGCGAATTATTATCATTTTATAATAATAATTATAAGAATCGAGATCGCTTATTTTGAATTTAACATTAAAAACATTTTTTATTTATTGAATTTCAAATCGAACTGAGTTAATAATAAAAACATCGTTTATATAAAAAACGATAATGATTTTAATATTTGATATTATAAAGACGTTAAAGTCGATATCAATGAGAATAAAATCGATTTTTTTTATATATTCGATAAAGATATTATATTAAATTCGAAAAAATTGTTTTAAATTATAAAGGGCTTTATTGAGTTTATAAACCTTATTAAAAAAAAAGTGAAACACATTCAATGAGTTATTTCACGTAGAAAATTTTTAACGTTATTATAAAGAAAACGATTTGATATTCATTTGCTTTAAATCTTAATTCTCGACGACGATTAAAACGAAAATCGTTTTATAAAACATAAATTTAATCATTAAAACGAAAATTTTATTAAAATTCAAATCTTTTTATTATTCGAAACCACGAATTATTTAATGAATTTTGAAATAAATGATTTCATCGCGAGCTTCGCGCTTGATAATATAAATTTATTTATTATAAAAAATAATACATTTTTTAAATAAATTAATAAGTTTTTAAATTCTATTTTTTAATAAAAAATCATTTTTTCGATCATGTTATTCTTTCATTATTTTCTATAAAAATTATTAACAATGATTCTTTTATAAATCTTCGATTTATATAATTTTATTGCGATAACGATTTGAATAATCATCGCATAAAATTAAATGAAATTTAATAAAAAATCGCGCGATATAAAATAAAAATGATTTGAATAAAATAACGACGCATTATTTAACACATCGTTTTAAAAAATGAAAATTAATGATAACGACGAATTAAAAATTAATGTATTAATTTTAAAAAGATTTAAAGATTTAATTGCAAAGAATTTAAATTTAAACGATTAAATAAATTCATCAACGTTTATTTTATTTATAAATAATTAATTTTTAATAATGAAAGACGTTATAAACGCCGAATCATTTTTCTTTATAATTAAATTAATTAATAATTATGAATTAAATAAAAAATCATTCTTTTTCAAATCTTAAACGATTTTAAAAAATCGAATAATGTTATTATTTGATAATAATATATAATAAATATAATCGTTTTTATAATTGATAAAAATTTTCTTAATAGCACGCTTTTAACCCTTTTTTTAATTAATAACGAATTTACGCAATATAATATATTTTGAAATTTCAATGCGTTATATATAATTTAAACGAGATTTATAATTTATATAAATTTAATAAAAAATGAATTTGCGAGAACGCATAAAATTTCGATTATGAAAATAATTAATGATTAATATAAATTTTAATTAATATTTTTAATTAAGGTTAATATTTTTAATAATAATGTTGATAATGTTGAAAAGCGTTTAATTAAATCATTCGATAATTTCATTTTATTCGAAATTTTCAAAATAAATAAGTTTTCACGTGATATTATAATCGATATAATAAATATCAAAATCAAAAATTTTATACTATTTAAACCTTTCGCGGAGATTTAAAACTATAATATAACGATTGTTCAATGATCATATATTTATTTTAAATGTACATCGATTATACATCGGTTGAATAACGATTTAAAAATTCGATATGTGATTAAGACTTTTTGAAAGGAGCCATACAATCATATCCATGGTCATCGCAATCACAGATTCATAACCATCGCAATCACAGATTCATGACCATCGCAATCACATATCCATGACCATCGCAATCACATATTCATGACCATCGCAATCACATATCCATGACCATCGCAGTCATGGCCATCGCAATCACAGACCCGTACCCATCGCAATCACATATCCATGGTCATCGCAATCACATATCCATGACCATCGCAGTCACATATCCATGACCATCGCAGTCATGGCCATCGCAGTCACATATCCGTGACCATCGCAGTCACAGACCCGTACCCATCGCAGTCACATACTTATGACCATCGCAATCACATATCCATGGCTGCTGCAACCACATGATCATCGCTATCGCAATGATCATGATCATGTGGTTGCAATGAAAACGGCCATGGGTATGTGATTGCAATGGCCATGGGTATGTGATTACAATGGGTACGGCCTTGACTATGTGATTGCAATGGGTACGATCACGATCATGTGGTTGCAATGGGTATGACCATGGGTATGTGATTGCAGTGGGAACGGCCATGATCATGTGATTGCAGTGAATACGGCCATAATCATGTGATTGCAATGGTCATGAATATGTGATTGTAATGGATACGGCCTTGACCATGTGATTGCAATGAATACGATCACGACCATGTGATTGCAATGGGTATAATCATGGGTATGTGATTGCAGTGAGAACGATCATGATCATATGATTATAATGAATACGGTCATGACCATGTGATTGCAATGAATACGATCATGACAATGTGATTGTAATGAGTACGACCATGAATATGTGATTGCGATGATCACGAGTATATGATGAGAATAAATATGTGATAATCAAAAAACCAAAAAACGATTATTTGATGATTAATTAATCAATAACGTTGTAAAGATTATTCAACCGCTTTTGGTTTTAAGAAAGGCGTTGGGTTTTTTGATTGATTGAATAACGATTGAATAACGGTTGTATAACCGATAAAAAACTGTTAAATAATCGTTATAAATCGAACTTTTTGATCGTATACAACGAGGCTTAAAATATATCAGACGGGCAGGACAATATTCATCGTTATAATTAATTTGAAAACGTTTAATAATAACATTTTTATATTGATTTTTAATTTGATAACGTTTAAAGACAAAAAAGATTTCGCTTTTATATTCGATAATTTTAATTTTAAAACGTTTATCTCAATTATTAATGAAAATGATTCAATATTTATCGTCAAAACGATCGCGAGAAATAATGAAATCGTAAACATCGTTATAAATTAAATTTAAAAATCTTTTTTTAAAGCGAATATGAAATTATTTATATAACGTCTTTTACGTTTTTTTGATTGCGCATAAAATATAAAACTTTTTATTAACGACAACTTTGATTAAATCGATATCTTTAAATAATTTAATTAATTTATAAACGTTTTAATGTCTCAAATGATTTTTATGAGCATATTATAAATCGAAGATTTAATTGTTAATTTTGCGCGATATAACATCGAGATTTAAATTCGAAAAAAAAATCGAAATAAATTAATAAGGAAATAACGTTATTTATCGAATTAAAATGTTTTTTATATTTAAAAATGATATAAAATATAACGAATTTGATATTATATTATTTAAATATAAATATAAACATTAACGATTATTTAAAAATAATCAAAGTTTGATTAAGTTTTTATAAATATAAATAATAAAGATTATTATTTTGCAATCAAATAATGATATTATAATTATCAAATTCGATATTATTTTATACAAATTTCATTTAAATGTTATTGCGCATTAGTTGTCTTTAAGAAATTAAATTCAACAATAAATTTAAAATAAAAAGAACATTTATGAGAATAAGCTTTTTTTTTAATCATTAATAATGATATTAATGCGTATTTCATCGATGTTAATGAAAATATAAACGCTTTTAATATTTTTAATGAAATGAATATCATTTAATTTGAAATCGAGAGCGCGATATTGCATGAAACAATCTTTATTAAATGTGAAATGTTAAAAATAAATATAATTCATCGTTTATCGCGAAAATGATAAATTGTTTATTTTAATCGTGAAAATAATCATAATTTCTTTTTGATTATCGAAAATTCGACAAAATTCGATCTCTGCGATGACGTTTTTTGTTATTAAATTTGTTATTTTTTCGATCGTTGTTCTTTTTGTTTTTAAATTTATCGTTATCATCATCATTATCATTATTATCGTTATTTCTTTTATCATCATTATCATCAAAATTATTATTATTTTGACGATTCTTATTAAAAAATTGATCGCATTTTAATTTGATATAATAATGTTTTTTATAATGAATGCAATATTTGACGAATTTTTGAATAATTTTGTTATTGAAATCAAATATAACCTTTTTTTAAAATTTAATAATAATAATATGTTTTAAAATTAAAATTGAAGCAATAAAGCGAAGAAAACGTTGAATAATAAATATAAAAATAAATTCTTAATGCTCAAAAAAGAGATTAATTATAATTTAAATAAATCGAATAATAACGTATTTCAATAAATAAATTATTTTAATATTAACATCATTTATAAATTTATAATTTTGAATATAATGAATAAAATAAACGTTATTTGATTTATTTAACTTTATGTGAAAAAGAAAAATGAAAAAATTGATTTTTAATTTTAATTTAAATGATAAATTAATAATGTTATTATGAATGTTTTTGAAACGAGCGGCAAAGTCAATTATATTTTTACATTAATTAAAATTCAATTTGAATAATCAACGATATAAGTCATTAAGCGTATCGAAATCTTTAAACTTGTTATTTTTATAAATGACATTTTATAAAATGTGCGCATTAATCTCATTTTCATAATTTATAAATAAATTGTTTTTAAGGCGATTTTTGATAATATTGATATAAAGTTTATATTTCAAATTTCATTTAACTCGTTATTTTTCGATAACATTAATTATTATCATAAATTCGTTAAATAAAATGTTTTTAAAGATGATAAATATAACGAAAATTTCACTTTATTTCATTTTGATGAATTTAATAAAACGTTGCGACGTAAAAAATTATCGCATTTTTCGAAATCATATTTAAAAATCTTCGAGTTCTTTAAACTTTTTGATATAAAGCGAAAAATCATTATTGAATTTTACGTCGACGATTTTTTCGAATATAATGATTTTTATATATTATTAAAAATATAAAAAATTTGAATATTGATAAGAGAATTGAATTTAATAAATTAAACGATAATTTTAAAAAGATTTTCGTTATTAATTGAATTCGCGAATAAAGATATCGAAAATTATAATGTTATTAAATAAATAAATAAATAAATATATAATCGCGTTCTTTGCTTTTCGAGCGCGTTTTGAATTAATGATAAATTTTATTTAATGTTTGATTATAAAAAGAAAAATCGCGTTTAAAGATGCGTTTTATCGATCGAGCTTTTTTGAATTGAGCTCGAAATTCTTTTTAAAAAATATTTAAAAATATAAAAAACGTGAAATTGCGAAGACGTTTAAGTTTATTTTAATTTATAAAAAAAAAGAAATATATTTAAAACGTTTGAATTTATCTCGATGAGAAATGTGATTAATGAATATAATTAAATTTTTTAAATCAAAATCAAAAGAAATTAAGAGTCTTTTATGTTTTTTTTCAATTATAATTAACATTAAAATCGTTAATATAACAGCGATCGTTAATATAATAGCGATCATTAATATAATAAAAGTCGTGTTTTGCAGCGAGATGTTTATTATCATAAACGATTCGTTATCGTTATTGATTTTAACTTAATATTTCGTTAAAAGCAATTTAATAATTGATGTTATAATAACAATGTTAAAAGCAAAGTTTATAGCGTATTGCGATTTCTTTCCCGTTTTATAAATAACGAAATAACATTATTTAATAACGCTTAATCAATTGATAAAGATAACACGCGTTTGATTAAACTTAATTTCAACTCTTTTATTCTTTAAATAAAAAATTGAAATGTAATTTATAAGATTAAATGATTTTTTAAAAAGTTATTTGATTATTGCGTTATGAGTATAACTCATCGTTTAAAGATTAAAATTAATAAATAATTAATCGCAATTTTCAAAAACAAATTATAATCAACGTTTATCAACGTTTTATAATTTATAATTTATAATTATCATATAAATAAATCGTTAAATTAAATTAAATATATATTTAAAGCATGATTTATTAATAAGAATAATCACGTGTGATGAATAAATTTAAAAAGATTATTACGAAATGAATGATTATTCTGTCGCTTAAATTTTAAACATTACGATTCAACTTTCAATTGTACGCTTAATTAATGTCGAAATTTAAATCACGTGATAGGTCACGTGATACGGGCGTATGCGTTCATAATATAAATCGCACTTTCCTCCGTAACACTTTTAAATTAATATAATTAAATGTCTTACATCATATTTTCATAGGTTATAAACTCGAATTTGCCCGGCGATCGTTATAAACATAATTTATTTATTTATCATTATGATTATATCTTACGGGAACCTTATCGAATATAAATCGCGCTTTGACAAAAAGTTAAAAACGCGACAATAACAACAACGCGTCAACAATTAAAACTTTAATCAACAATTTGTCAACAATTTTCCAACAATTTCTCAATAACAAATTGTTAATGTCAACAATCTGTCAACAATGCGTCAACAATTTTTCAACATTTTGTCAACAATTTTTGATTTGTCAACAAATTGTTTTTATTCTCAAATAGTTATCAACTTGTTTATAAATAGGGTATCTCCCTCAAGGTAATTGTTTTTAAACATTTCATATTTATCGCAATGAGACAATCAATTATAAAGATCTTTATTCATTCAATTTTTTTGAGATGAATAATTTTCATTTATAAAATGATCTTTAAGCCTAAACGATCATGATTTGAAATTCGAAAATTAAAATCTCTCAATTTTTGATGAGTCGAAGTTATTCGTTTTTAATCGAAGTCGCATGCGATTTACGATCGTGCGATCGAATCATAATAAAACTTTTATAACATTATTAATTTCCCTACGTGAAACACATTAAATAAAAAAAATGCGTTTTTATTTTTATAACATTTTATTAAATTGAGAATTTATATTCTTAACGATGTATTGAATTAATAAAATAAATTAAATGATTAAATGTCAGCATTATTATTAATTTAATTATTATTTAAAATAACTTAAAGTTAACTTTATTATCATTTAAACGTTTAAAAATTTATTTGAAATCAAAAACAATAAACTTTATATGTCAAAATTAACGTTTTGATTTTAAAAATCTTTTGAAAAAAGAAATTGAGATTTTATCATTGAATTCTTTATTTATTATCAATAATATTTTATTATTATAATTATAAAATTTGATTAATTTTAATTTTATAATGATAATCGTCGAAGCGAATATTTTGAATTCGAATTTTTAATTAAATAATATAAAAAGAGTGCGAATTCTTTAAAAAGGTTTATACATTTATAATTAAATTCAATATAATCTTAATCAAATTCAATTTTTATTATTAAATTCAAAATCAAATCTTTTATATTATTAATATTATTTCATTATAATATTATCATTTAAATTTATTATTAATTTTTATATAAACACTTTTCATTATTATTATAAGACCTTAAAATATAACGACAATAATTGATTAATATTAATAAAAACTTAAATGATTTTAACGAAAATTGATAGAGCATTTATTTTATCTTTTTCACATTATCGTTATATGATAATAATTTTAAAATTAATGAGAAATTATTTAACGTTTTAAACGATATCAAAATTTTTGATTTACGCGTTAAAGATAAACGATCTCATTTATTAATTTCTTTTAAAACGTTCGAATCGTTTTTTAAATCATTATTAAATTTGTTCATTTCGACATTTTCTTAAAGCGGCAATTTTTAAATCGATATTTTTAATTCGTTTTCAATCGTGATAAAAGTTTCGTTTTCATTATTCTCATCATTATTATCAATTTTTTACATCTTTTCATTTATTTTTTTCGATATCGATGATTAAATTCAGCGTTTAAGATATCGTTGAAAATATCTTTATGAATAATAAAAACAACTTTTCTTTGATTTTCATTATTATTTTGAAATTCATTATCGAATATATTAAATGAAGCGAAGATATCAACGATTAATTAATGTTAAATAATCTTTAACTCTTTATTAATATTATTAAATCTAAAATTTGCGTGATTATTCGTTAACGTTTTGATTATGTTAATCGTCAATTCATTACCTTAAGGAACTACTAGCATAATTAAATACTTTGTTAACAAATATTTATACAAATGTTTATGATAACTATTTTTCAACAGATTTTTAACATTGTTAAAATCTTTCGAAAATATAATAACATTAAGTTTTGTTTAAATTTATTTCAAACGTAACATATTATTATTTGAAATTTAATCGTATTATAATGTTAATCGTATATTAAATTTAATGTTTTTTCGACAATAAATTAACAATTAATCAATTATTAATCAAAAATTCTCATAATCGTGTTTTTTATAACAAATTTTCAATATTATTTCAACATTTTTTCAACAATTGCGATATAAATTTTTTATTAAAAATCTTTTAATAAGCTTTTAACATAATTTAAACATACTTTTAATATACTTTCAACATATTTTCAACATATTTTTAACATGTTTTCAACATATTTTCAACATGTTTTTAATTTCAACATGTTTTTAACATGTTTTTATTTTCAACATGATTTCAACATATTTTCAACATGTTTTTGTTTTCAACATGTTTTTATTCTCAACATG